>DWLO01002353.1:0-12747 GCA_018245335.1 Dalla quadristriga | reverse complement strand
GGTACCGCCCCGGGTGAAACGTATACAGTCTCTACCACCTATCGAAAGTAAAAAGAAAGAAAAGCAAAGAATTTTGCATGACTCTGAATAATTAAGCTATTATCCATCCACATCAATCGAAATTGCATATAAAAAAAATATTAATTTTTTTGCCATCCTAATCTTTTATAAATCCTTGGAAATCACATCTATGTGGCTTCAGCAAGTATGCGATTTACTAAGCATAAACTTCTGGGGAAATAATATATGCGTGGAAATGACGTTTGAAACGTCATTGATGCGTAGACTTCACTGTTTTTTTTTTCTTTCCCTTCTGGGGACGATGGCGTCGCACACTACATTGTTATGCAATAATAACATAAACAAATGTAACTATTCTGAATGATTATATCAGAAAACTTACTTTTATGCGGTTAATTTCAAAATGATTTATTCCAGTAGTTTCGAGTATCTGAATATACACCTTATTTTCTGTGAATGATACAATTTTAAAATAATATCTTGATGGCAAAAAAGCCAGACAAAACAAATCACTCCTAACATGTTATGTAGTCAGTCACAGTATATAATTTTGTCATTAAAGCATAATTTAAGATTACGGAAACGAAAGACAAATAATACTGGAAAAGAATATGTCCAAATTAGTATTGAGACTAAAATAGCCCGAAGCCATAGAATTTCACAAATAAGATGATTACCATGACGTCGCCGCCATGCTAATTATTATATTGGATTACTTTTGTGCCCTGCATGAATAGAAGAGAAAGGCCTTCTTATTGGAATATTTCCTGTTAGACATAATAGTAGGAAAAATTTGATGAGACGAAAAAAGTATACTTTTTGATAGGAAATTATTGATAGACGCACAACACGAATGAAGTGGTAGACTCTTCTTAAGGGTTGTTATGCCTAATATCAAATAGAAACAGTTTAGTAGTAGTAATAGAAGTTTAATTATAAACTATTGAGGTTGGGTACAAATACAGATAGTTTTGCGAGTAATTCGACGATGCGGAGGGCAAAGCGGTTGTGATTGTTGTTATACCTTTGTCGGTTCTTAAATGAAAATTCTTAGTTGATCTGGTGCTTCTACTAATTTCATTTTTGAGACATTAAAGACATGCGAAATCTTGTTTTACTGTTATAATCATACATTCACTTCTGACAAGACCACAGTTCTAGTGTATTACTCCCCACTGTATTTAAGAAATACCTTCTTTAATCCAGCACCGATTCAGGTAGTGAAAAGTGTGGGGCATAAAAAATACAGACTTTAATTAATTTTAACAGGAAGTTGGAAAGGGAGATTACAGGCTTGTAGCATTTTCACTATCTGTGCCAACAATCGTATCAAGTTTCAGCTTTCTGAGCTGAAGGAGGTATCAGTGTTTTTTTTATTTCGTTATTTGTATTGTATAAGCTTTTTAGCTTACTAAGAACGTATCCTCAAAATAATTTAGCTAGGTACTACGACTGCAGGAACTATTTTATTCGTTTTGATAATCATCAGTGAGTATCGAAATAATTGAACTTCTCGTGTCAACAAATCCTAGAATAGCGAGTCACTAAAAATAAAATAAAATAACTGTCTATGTAACAAATGTCCATTTGCACCAACCATAGCTATGTTTTAGGTTGCCCCTTATCTAGTAAAACGAATGCTTCTTCTATGTTAAGGGCACCATTTTGGGACGGTTGGTAAGGTTGGCCATAATTATGATTGGCAAATGTATTCTTTCCCGAAAATTTAAAATCTCAAATATTATTTAGAGCGCAGTTATGAGACATCAAAACGCTTAAACGCCTCACGCAATGTTACTGCAGTGCCAGTTTACTTCATCTTCGCGGTTATTATATTAACTATCTTATGGTTACCTAATATCACCTTCTCACTCGGGACATCCTGGTAAAAAAAAAATTTTTTTAGAATAGAGGCATATGATTCAAACATATGGCTCAGATTTGGTACATTTATTAATTCATCGTCTTAACAGAGTTTACTATGGACTTTATTTAAGCAGTCGGATTCTGTGTTTTGTACGATTTTTTGTGTACGCTTACATATTTATAACTGGTATTTGTAATCTTCATTTGTCGTTGACCGTCGTCGTTATCCGAGTAGGTATGTTATTCAATTAAAACTGCATGCACTGTAGGTTTGTGGAGTATCCCAATGGCTATTCCATAAATGTGGCTAACAAAACAAACCCATTCAATTAACTGCGTCGGTTGAACGACCAATGGAACCATTCGCGTAATGAAATTTCGACAGAAATATAAACTGGCCGTAGGTAAGTAAGAGACAACCGCGTGTGGTAAGTATACCGTATAACATCTACAATTTCAAATAGATTTATCGCAGATATTGTTACCGACATAGTATTATTACAAGTCGTTATAATATGACCAACATTATAGTTTTACAATGTCATTACAGAAACGAATGAAGGTTTTTTACATTCTAAAAAATATTGGACACCAAGTCTAAAATTCTTGTAATTACAAAGAATCATTAAAAACATCTAATGAAACTTAATGGGTAGTAAACCCACATTACTCGGCAATCATAGAACAATTCTATTTACTAAACATCTTTCTATTACTCCAGTTGTAGGTAAGTACTTTAGTTCAAAATCATTGTAGTTTACTTACATACACATTTTTTTTTTATTTGTGTATTTGGCTTGATCTTGCTCAGCTCCGGGCATTTCGACCATAACTGATCGTTTGTGTCCAGAGCCTATTAGAGTTCGCCATCCAGTCCTATAGGAAGGCTAGGGCTTTGCGATACATACACTAAGATCCAAATTTTATACCAATTATTGAACGTGGTTTAAAATTAACTAGTAAAATCTTACCAGTTTAACCAACATAATAAAGATAAAAATGTACATACTGATTATATTATTTTTTGTACTGTGCAATATCTTGGTTATAAATTACCTATAAGATTCCACTTTGACTTTTTAACTCTATAAGATCTTGCACCGCACGTAGGTAACATTATTAACTTCCATTTTACTTGACACCGTTATTAGTAGGACTTTCTTTCAGCAGTAAGAAAATCAGTAGGAACTCTCTAATTATAAAAGTGCCTTCGAAAATTAACACTCTTGAGCCGTTTCGTAATTAGTGTTCGATCTAATTTCAGAAGAATTGAAGCTTTGTTGCTATCAAGTCCATATTCATAGTGCGCTGCTGCAAATTGAATCTAATTGCCACAACGAAGTGTTGAATCAGTCCGACCCAGCGGGCCTCGGTGGCCTAAATTGCGCCTATTTACCCACTTAGGATGAGAACACCCACCTGTTTATGGAATGAATTTTCACGAGACGGTGACATCAGCCATTGAAGCACCGCCATCTTGACTTCTTTTCCTATTGTTCCCTGATCAAATTAAATTGTTGGATCCAAATAAAGTATTTAATTTATT
This sequence comes from Dalla quadristriga, assembly GCA_018245335.1. Classification (NCBI taxonomy): domain Eukaryota; kingdom Metazoa; phylum Arthropoda; class Insecta; order Lepidoptera; family Hesperiidae; genus Dalla; species Dalla quadristriga. Next base: position 9,314 of record DWLO01002353.1, on the reverse strand, counting down.
CACAAATTGTCTTGAACGGGGAGTATTTAAACATGTTCGAAACACTGGAATTTCAACTCATAATTCTTTGTCTCGCAACAGTGTTACTGCTCTATTCAAAGCGTAACCTTATTCGGAACGAACAACAACATGATGTTAAGAATGCTAGCTAAAGTTAACTAGATTGCCTCGTACAATATTTCCAAGAAAATAATTCTTCTAGAGTAAGTCTGAATTCCATCAAAATAAAAAGTCCGTGTTCTATTTAATTAATCACCCAAGTAAATTTTATTGCGTGAAATATTTAGTCCCAGCTGTGAGCATCAGTCGGTCTGTGCTTTTTGAGTTATTCTTAACTAATTTAAATATTGTAATTGAAATGTTCATAGTAAGTAACTGAAAGTAATTATGTAGCAAATATTATTGTAACACAATTTTCGTTTTTTAGTTATACCTAATGTTGATAATTTACTCATAGATAAATTAGGAATTTTAATGTATGTACGTTTCATGTAATGTACGAAAACCAAAAAAATTATGGAAATTTACGGGGTTCTATATTTCTAAAATATATTATATATTATAGATCATCAAAAAGATCTAAGTCATCCATAAAATCATACAGGTTCCTCGTCATCGTCAATATCAATTTATTAGTATCAGAAAAGCTAAGTAACATTCATTACAATACAGTATTTATGCATCAAAAGTGTGATGTTACATTAATTATGTAGTTGTATAGATTATACATACGTGTCCGTTACAGCGTTAACATAATCAAGATGACCAACAAAATGAAGGGTTGCAAAATGAAATGAAAATTAATTTCTTCTCACATGTCAACAAACAATTCAAAGGTAATAAATATTATGATCGGAACAGTAATGATAAAATGAATATAAAGTGGCTTATACAAGGAAAATTACATAAGAAAAACGATTGCCAAGGTCTATGAATCGTTGATTTTGATCGAAACATTGGGAGTAATCAATTTTAATGTAACAAGAACTATTAGTCGTTCTCGTTGATAGTAGCTCTTGCGGTGTTGTCGTGTCGTGTCGTGACGCAATGCATCCGGCACAATAGCAGGCCTTGGTACAAGTGACTATTCGAAACGGGCTCGCGGTAATTACGGCACCGAAGTGTAGAAGAACAGATTGACTACAAAAAAGTGTAATAACAGAGGTGTATGTGGAACAGCCGCGAGGAACGCAGGCGGACGTACGACAAAAAGTTACTACATTACGACAATAAACGAAACTTCGTGTCTTTTTCTAGTTTAGACGGCGCAGTGCGTCATAACAAAGCAATTCAAATTAAGAGAATCATGTCGGATTATTAAGTAAGCCTTAAACTCCATCAATCCGCATTGTGATGAGAGACCCGTGCCCTGCAGTAGACAACTCTGGGTTGCATGCATGCCTTAAAAATATGAATGAAATCAAAAGATGCAGTGAGTTTTCAAAGGAAAATTATGTAGAAAGTAGAATTACGAATAGACGAGATATATAAAATCTCGTAGCCCAGAGTTTTCTATGTTAGCCTTGAAATAAACTTGCAATATTAAGTACTGTACACAATAACCATAAAAATAAAATATAAAAAGTACTTTTTAATATGATTCGATCAACCTCTAGTCCATAAGGCACTTAATTTGTTCCAGAGTCCATGCATGTGCTTGATTCTCTTTTACTCGTTGACATCAATTAAAGCTCTTTTTATTGAATCTTCACCATATTTTTAACTCTAGTCTCGTAGAATCAAGCTTTATCTAGTCTTCAGCTGCCTGTCAAAAAGTTATATTTAACATTAAATTTATTTTTAAAGCGCATGTAAAAGACAAAGTTTAAGAACAATAATAATTCCAGTCATTAAAATAAATATTTTTCTTTTCCTATTGGCCTAAAAAATTTCAAAATCTTTTACTTGTTTCTTTATCATACCTTTGCTGGAACTTTGAAGTATACTAGGCTGATCAGCTCCTGATGTTTGTGCGTGAACATCTAAGAATATAGAGAAATTCGACCGTAACAGGTAAGTGTACATAGCTAACTGACCCACCTATTTTGCTTAGGTATATTTTGCAAGCACAATCCGTGAAAAATCATTCATGATGAACGACTTCAAACAGCTGAGGTGTATTTGCATAAATCATTCTTTGCTCATTATTTTCTGTTACCTTTATCTCGTCAAACCTAGTTACGACTTATTAACTGTAGTGTTTGGCTCTGGTATATTTTGTCAGTTAATATGATTTTAACTGATGTAGCTTGCCTGGACAGTTACATTAGTAATGAAACAGTAAGTAGTTATATCCAAAATTGGATAATCTCGCTGAATTCTTTTTCAAAGTAGAAATGAAATTCCCCACATGCATGATGCGTGTCGCTGTTATCAAGTCCTTTATTGAATCGGAAGACCATATCTGTCTACGGAAATCCTGGTGTGTGAAACTAGCAATGGTAGGTGATGGCGATTAAAATTCAGTTGCCCATCCAGGTTGTTATACCTTGCACAAAAAAATAGGTCTTATTATTCATAAATAAATTTTAATTGACTTTAAAATAATTTCTCACGTGCAATCTGACAAATTAAAACGATAAATCATTATTAATATAGTATAATTACCCACTTTCCACATACATACAAAACAATTGTTTACCATATCATCGTGAAAAATAATCTTCTTTATTTTAGGACTTAGATTCAGTATGATTTGCCATCTCGTTATACTAAATACGTACCTAAATACTCGAGAGTTTATGTTTGTATATATCAGTATTAAGTTATTAGTGGTAGACTTTAAATCCTGTGCAAAATGTTTGTCGTTTGTAAGAATATCTAATCCTACATGTTAAAATGTATGTTTAAGTCATCGGGATCTACTTTTGTTTTGTTATAATACTTTAAATAATTTAAAAATTCAAACAGCTTCTCAAAAAGTAAACTTGATCAAAGTAACTAATAAAAATAACAAAACATTTAACTCAGGAAACAAATGCGCTATTCTTTTAAATTCAATTTCATAACTTTAAACGCGCTTGTATCGGTTAGTTTGTTATGCTTATCTTACCGGCGCGAACAATTAACATGTCATAAATTCGTAGCCGGTTTAGTTACATACTTTAATAGAAGTTTCAAAGCAATTAACGCTACCTGATATAAATGTTAAATGAAAACATTGAAAATAAATAACATAAAAAAAAACCTGAAAGTCTATGAACTTCACACGCGCGAAAATTTAATAACAAGGAAATTTATTTGTAATAAAGTTCGTAGCTAACAATAAAGCTTCGGGCTGCCTTTTTTCAATAGTAATCACCGTTACCTAGAAAACAATAGCACATCTCACAACACACACACTGCTCGTCGGAAAACGCACATGCACAATTTTCCGAACATCAGTTACGGACACTGCGTCGGTCGCGTCGGAGCAAAGGGCGGCACGAACAAGCGCTGCCTCTGCGCGCGAAAGACTGACGGCGCTCAGGCGGGCGAACGAGCGAGCGGGACGCGCGGCGGGCGTGCCGGCGCACTGCGCGCGCATAACCTCTCTCTCTCACACCCTCCGTTTTTGCATATCGTCATCTCACCCCCGAACGCTCGAGCACACCTTTCGTTCGCGAGACAGGTGTTCCTGTCCCTGTGTGCGTCCCGATATGGCAGACCTCGCGTGTATGCGCCCTTCCTGCGGCGGCGGATCGTTTTTTATGCCCGGCAGAAATTATAAAAAAGTAAATGGAGGGAAAATTAAATAAAACGTTTACAATGAAGCGTTTTCCTGTGCGCTTTGAATGATTCAGTGTGCGCTATTTTTCAGGGTGAGTATTCACGGAGGCACCACCGGCGGAATTATTACGGTGCTTTTTACGGATGTTTGAGTGATGTAGGTGGGCGTAATTAGGCATGGGGCGGAAAGGCATATTGATTGCGGTGACGCGGCTTTGTGGAAAAATCGATATTTTTGTATTACGCGACGTGTCCGGCCCGTGCGTCCATGGATAAGTAAGTAAACCTGCGTATCGATCGTCGACAAGTTTGACCCTAGTTTATGGCGCAAACTATAACTTGGCCAACATTTTTCCGCGGTACGTACGTACTATAACTTACCCATCTTATGGCTTTACTATCACGGGTTTTGAATTATGTTTAAGCGCAATACGCAAAATATAACATATTTATTTACTTATATGATCGAATTAACCGTATAACCAATATGAGATATAATAATAAAAAAAAGATATAAGAGTATGAAAAAGATAGAATCAAATCAAATCCGCAAGCCAATACTACAACGGTAAGTATTTTTATTGGAGATAAACAAATCCTATCCTATCCTTTCCTTCCAACTGATATTATAAATGCGAAAGTTTGTGAAGATAGATGTTTGTTACTCTTTAACGTAATAACTATAGAACAGGTTCTTATGACGTTTTCTTGTGGAGATGACCTGAACCATACAAAAGAACATAGGCAACCTTTTAGTTCGTAAGAAAGTTAGTATGGGCATTCAAATTTTACGTGAGTGGAGCCGCGGACTAAGACTAGTTAAAAATAAATATACTAACATAGTTAAATATACAAGTGGCTAAACGTTTACGTGAGTTCATTCAGAAATAAAAATCTTCCTTCTTTAAACAGCTTCTTGTACAGCCACCAAACTGTATCTACAATGTTTACATAAACAAATTATAAACACAGGGTCTGACAACAATAACGAAATAGCAAGTAAATTAGCTCTACCACTACTTACACTAACAGGCTGGGAGTTAGGTAGGGCTGTTGGCAACAGCCCTACTTAACTACTGGGTACAGTTCCTTTCTCTAACGAATACTAACCGAGTAACATTCTTATTAACGCTAATACTAGTCTAGTAACAGCATGCTAGTCTCTAAAACGTTAATTCATTATAAATAACTAACAGTCCCACGTACAGCCCTATTCGAGTTTTGTCACGGATATCCATGGGCGGCAGTGGATTATAAAACTGCACACCCGTTTGCTATTCTCATTCCATTATAAAAAAAAAGTAAATACAAGGTCGAAATATGATAAAAAATTACCAAGTAACATAGCTCTACCACTACTTACCTACAGTAACAGGCTGGGATTTAGGAAGGGCTGTTAGTAACAGCCCTATCTAACTCTTACAGTTCCTTTCACTGACGAATACTCACCAACTAACATTCCCTTTTGACACCTACTACTAACGGACTACTAACGGACTAGCGTAGTCCGTTAGACGTTAATTAGTTGGAATTATCTAACATTAATCAACCCGTACAGTCCTATGCTATACGGATAGCAACGTCATTTTTCTTTGGCCTTTTGGAATTCTCTATCAGAAAATACTTGGTCAAGAATTGTAAGTATAACCGAACACAAAAAAAACTACAAGGGGTAAAAGGAATCAATCCTATTCAAAGCTCCCCATGACTAAGATGATCGCCTTTTATTTAAATATAATTGGCAACCACAAATTCCGTCCGAAACACAAATTGCATAAATGCAAAATGCGGTTATTACCTATAACTAAGACAACATTTATTTTTTGATATCAGTCCTTAAATTTGTAAAAGTCTTTAAGTTTGAAAATATTTATGTAACGAGTGCTCCTCGTATGTCTCTTGTTGGTTATAATAAAAATATTTTTAAAAAAACTATTGTTTCACACAGGCTCTACCACCACAAACCTGTTCCGAAACCGAAATAATCTTGCTTACATAGAGCAAACCGTGAAGCCGTATTATTAGATGCTAATGAAAAAAGTTTCGTCGTACCTATAAAGTATTTAATTAAAGCATGCATAACATAACATAACATACCTCGAACGACGGCACTGCGCTATTTCACAGGACTTTGTCATCATAATAGTATTTCGTTGTGCCCAGATGTTGAAGCACTTAGCGGCTTGCGCCGGTTTTATTATGAATAGCAACGGAACTAGTATTTTGTGGTTTCCCCGGGAGCTAGACACAAATTAATGCCCGAGCTTTCAGCTAGAAATTAATGTAATGCACCCAGGTTACGCCGAATTGTTGGCATTCAGTAAATTTTGCACGGACAGCGCGTCTAGGATAATAGGGCTAATTTTATAATTGAATTCCTAATAGCGACGTTGACGAACACGGAACAAGGTCTATGCAGTTACAGGTCAATGGGTTGTTTAATGGACTGTAGCGCACGGGCATAGATGGATAAAAATGTACGGGATAGAACAGAAGCCAAGCTTCATAGATTCGCCCCGTTGTACGAAGGGCACGGCAAGCCGTCGGTCTCGGTTGTTATCGTTTGATAACAGTCGTTAAGCCTTGTCGGAGACTTTCAGTGGCTTGAAAAACTTCCGACACTCTTGTTGGCCACTAACCCGTCCACCAATCTGCATTGGAGCAGCGTGTTGAAGTATGATCCGGGCCTCCTCAGTTGTGAGGAGAGACCCGTGCCCTGGAGTGGGCCATTATGGTTTGCAGCCAGTAAATATTAATAATCCCAGTTACTAATCGTTACTATAACTCCTATTCAAAGCGGGTCACTGATGCGTTGCTATCCTCGAGGACGGGTTTACTTTGGTATAAGTGTAACCGGCACCCACACCTTTCCGACCGGAACACAACTGAAAAACAATTACTTCACGGGAGATAGGGGTGTGGCGGGTGGTATTTCTTCTTGGTATTTATTTTGTCATAGAAAAAATTAAAATACTATAATTTCAGTTGACGACTCCGTGGCGTGACAGCTGATTTGAGGGTCTTGGGTTCGATTATTATTAAGCGGGGGCAGACATTTGTTTGGCAGATAAATGTATACTAATTTTTTTATGTTTTCTTTGCATTTGCGCCACCTGCAACTCCGAGTGAGTGTGTGGGGTGGGTGTATTAATTTAGTTACTTTAGATGACGATGTAATTAGCATTATGTATTTAAATTGGATTTAAAGAAACCGAAGTATCCTGAACATGGTTTTATATATCTTTACCTACTATTATTTCAACTCTGTTTACCGTCTATCCTCGGAGGCCAAGCCGTGTATAGCTGCATAAAAGGCTGTTGTAAAGCTCGAATCCATCCAAAACTCTGGAAACACTTAAAGAGATTAAAACGCTTATCGTGTGAGTTGCTTGCTCGTTTTTCATTCTCTTATTAAGGGGCTTTTACTTTTCTTTCAGTTTACGTAACGTGGTCTACTAAGAGATTAAATTTAAGGATCTATGGTTCTATTAGAACGCACACCAAGAAAAATAACATTGATATAGTATTTATTAATAGTTATTAATATGTCTTCCTAGCTCTACAATATTTGATAGGTGGTAGATCCTATCTTCCAAGGCGGTACAAACACGGATATTATCACTGTATAGTAGACGGGATAGTAGGTATGTTTGTAGTATGTATGTGTATGATTTTAACAGTAAACTAAATAACAGTCCAATCTCCACAGTCTTCATCGAAATTGGTCAAAGTGTCCAGAGGTGACAGAGGCTATTTATGTCATTGTAAAAACTGCATGCTCGTTTTGCTTTGCTTTTTTTATGGAATGAAAGTAACATCTTTAATTCCATGAAAAAGTAAATTTGCGAATCTTATTAAGTACCAGTGTCATATCATTTTTGCGTTTTTCCACCAACGTTTATCACTAGGTCGCCTGCCTTTTATCTAAGATAACAGACAAATAGGCTGCACGCTTTTAAGGCCACACGCATGAGGTCATATTTAAATAATTAACTGAATATGGACAAAGACAGCGATATAATATTAACAATAAGCAATGCGGTCCTTAAAGAATAGGGCCATTGGGATTTTAACCGCACCGCGCGTGTGGAAGCATACTAAATGGTTTGATTTATTTATTCGGGGCGAATATAAAAGTCACGCATTTTAATGGAATAAATACAGAGTAGAAAATATTACCCCCGTTAATCGCGTTTTATATTTCTTTCAGTTCATGCGGTACGTACCTACCTACCGCGCCTCTGTGCGGAAAAATCAGAACACTTTCGAAATATTAACCTGCCTTATATCTTATTCTAGACATTGAAACTAACATCCTCGTGACGAGCTTACCAGGTTCAGAATGTATTGGGCAGAATGTTTGGATCAAGTTATCCTGGTTTTGAATTTTAATTACAACGCTGTAATTTAAGTTTTTAAATATTTTTTTAGCACAATATCCCACAAGTCTTGGTATTTGTAGTAACACGTTTAGCACTATTCACAGCTACTTAGGTCGAAAATGCGTTAAGTCTAGTCTTGGTAATGAGGTCTAACCCAACGAACCGTGGTTTTCTTGTAAGAAACTACTTACTTACTGTCTAAATTTCATGCCCTTATCTCATTTGGTTCAGACGCTAGATGCCTCAGACAACAAACAATGGACATCAACGTTATGGACTTACTCTACCCCCCTACTCTTCGCATGTGAAACACTAAAACATTCGCAACTTTGAAGGTACGCTAAAACTATTCAGGATTTTGATAACTCAACAGAGCGAGAATCTATGCGCCCTAGGTTTCATTAAAACTTCTAAAACGAATAGTAAAACACAAATCTAATTATTCATCACCTTGCTTAACCAAAGTTGACCTGCACGGAAAATAGCACGTTTATTTGCAGCTGTACCTCCTGCTCGTATTGTCGCGTGTAATAATTAAAATTACCAAATTTGCAGGAACGAACACAGTGACTACGTAGGTAACGTTTTCACGGAAAGCGCACGCTAATAAACTTGTTAAAAATATTTTGTCACCGAGAACAATGTTTCAGCCTCCAAGTGAATGATGATATTATCGTTAAGGTAATGCAATCCGCTTACTTTCTTATACAAACGGAATAAGCTGATCACTTTTTATTTTATGTTAATAAGCTAGCGATGTTTCGGTAAGAATTCATTTTATTTAGGAAACTCTGATGTATTTTGTTGCAGTATTTTATATGGCGAAAATAATATGTATTCTATTCTTTTCTATTCTAAATATTATAGCTTAATCGGTTTTGAAATTAAACTCCATGTTTTAGGAGTTCAGGTCGATATTTCCAGCCGAAAAAACTCAAAATAAATCTTGTCTCAGTGGAGCTTTAGATACTGAAGGGTGAACTGTTAAACGATAGATATACTTAACGCTATCTGTGCTAAAGGAAAGTTTTTGTAATGCGTGTGAAGAAACATTTTTTTATATGAAATTATTATACAATTTTTTTTTTAATAGGTAGGTAATAATCGGGTAATGTTTACAAGATGTTTGTATTTAATAATTAAGTATATTAAGCACCGTCCTCTATACAATTAGAATATAAGTGAAAGTAAAAAAAAAACTATGAATAAAGTTTGTCATCTAGT
>DWLO01002352.1:0-12747 GCA_018245335.1 Dalla quadristriga | reverse complement strand
CGTGCATTTTAGGGTGAACTCGACGTGCCGCTATTTTTCCCCGCATCGCTTATAAATTAATTAAAACCGCACCACCACCAGGGTTAAAGGATTAATTCACCCATACCACACCCACACAGTGTTCTGAATGTCCCTTGCAAGGCTTCAGTAGAAATAATTTTGGAAGTTCTCCTTTGGGATGTCGGAAAACGGTTGACCATTTCCACATAGATAGACTGTAAGTTTAATTGAAGAAAAATGTTACTTTAAACGTGTTCTAAAAGTAAGTTCATTAACATTAATGATAGTTGTTCTATGAATTTTTATTGTATTTAGAGCGTGGATAGCAGAGAGATTAAGAATTTGACCTCGCTGAAAGATCCGGGGTTCAAATCCCAGGCCCCGCACCTCTGTCTTTAAGAAAACATCACTTGCTTTAACCTTCCAGAGCAAACCTGTCTGACTGAGAGTTGTCTATAATGTTCTCAAAGGCGTGTGAAGTCCACCAACCTGGAGTTGCCCAGCGTGGTGGTCTACGGCCTAAATTCTTCCCATTCTGAGAGGAGGCCCGTGCTTAGTAAGGGATAGGGTTGGGTTGTGATGATGATTTCGTTATCGGTGTAATAAGCTTACGAAAAGGTTTCACTGCCAAATCACTCACGGTTTCAAGGAAACTCGACTGAAAATAAAATATAAGGTTCTCTCGACATAAATATTTAGGGGTGCTTTTGCCCGAAATCCCTTTCAAACGTGCTCTGGAACTCCGGTGTGGTCACCATCAAATACGAATATACATATTGCAAATAAATATTAAAAAATATGATGACATCATTTTGTAAGAATGTTCTGTAAAAATTCGTAAGATTATCACGTTACGTTACTCTCATATAATATATTATGATATGAGCCTAACGTGATAATAGAAGTGGACTAAGCAGGTTTCCTAATAAACTTTTAAATAAAAAAACTGCAATCATTCCATGTGTTTAGAAGTTAAATACGAACAGTGTTGAAACAGGAATTTATCGAATGTAGCTTTGAACAGGATGACCTGTTGTTAGCTTGTTGTTGGAAAATAATCGGAGATTACCTCGGTGTCTGAAGTAGAACGTGTTCAAGTAATGTGTTGCATCAATTATCAGACTCTCTTCCTTAGCACTAGGAGGGAATGGCACACGACATTTTGATACGTCACCGAATTCGTATATAGGTAGTGTCCGACTGAAACACGATTTTCAGCTGAAACCAAAAGCGAATAAATAAATACTGAAATAGTTCAACGTCTACGCAAACAATATAAAATGACGTCGATCCGTCGCTCTGTTGCAACTCAAACTCAAAACTTTTTATTTCATCTTAAGGTAATTATATACACTTGAGAAACGTCACAACAGAAAAAGAAAATGAATACATTGATAGGTAACATGCAATTCGTCAGTGTGCATGAAGGAAAAACAAACAAACCAACAAACACACTTTAACATTTTTTATATTTATTTTAATTATTTATATTTTTGGTAGGTAGTTTGTTTTAGATTTAATTTAGTTAGGACTAGTTTAGTTTTTTAATCCTATTGTATAGCCTAATTTAAATAAATAAACATTTAATTAGCAGTTAACAGTTTTGAATAAAACACTTTTCATTTGCTTCTAACAGAAATCGTGTTCTTTATTCCGTGACAAAAATGGGCCCTTGATGAACTGGTGCCTGCCTCACAAAAGGTGTCTCGAACCCCAGTTTTGTCCGAAGTGGGTCACAGGTGCTAGTTCTGAGCACTTAAGTGGACGTTTCGTGTACCTGTTATGTAGGCAGTGTGTCGGTAACCACAGCTTCCTGAACAATACGCATGAACTGCTACATGGTAGAGACATAGAGTAGCTAAGCTCGTGCTCGTTTGTTAAATTATAATGTCACTTTTTAAAATCTACATAATCTATTTAGCTGTTTATGCCTGAATTGCGATCGACACAAATGAAAGTTGATAGCCTATAATTTTAAATTTATCAATTGTAGAACTTACTTAGGACCAAACGTTTGTTAAAATTTTTCTAAAAATTACCAAATTAACCATTTTACAGTATAACAAAAAAGTGTTGATAAACAATTATAATAATACATGTTAAAAACAGCGGGAAACCGTTGGATTCAGAAGACACAGGACCGATCGGAGTGGCGTCAATTAGGGGAGGCCTATGTCCAGCAGTGGATCTCTAAAGGCTGATGGATGGATGGATTAGTACAGTAAAGCAACAAGCAGACTTAAGAACTCCACACAATATGAGACAATGCACACCAAATGCGGCGCTGTGCGGTCAAAAGGCGCGGTGTGGTTGCCACCCACTCCGCGCCGCTTTTCATTACCGCCCGTTTACTGTTTTACTGATTTTTCGAGAATATCTATTACAAAAATTAACGTGGCTGGTTACGACTCCCACGTCCATCGTGGATAAAACATGAAGTAGTACTAACGTCGACATGTAGAGGCAGCCTCCTCGCCGATCCGCTGCGCCGCGTGCGGTGGAGCTCCTTAGAAAGCGTTTCGGTCGTGTCGTGATTAAGAGGCTTGGAGGTTTTACCCTTGTATAAAATACCTAATCTAATCTCCTGAAATTGAATGAAGCAACTGAGCCAATTTTAAGCCAATCTTAAAGTCTTTGATTTTGTTATAACGTAAAATTATTATCTGCACTTTTAAAAGGGCATGTACTTATGCAATTATCCGTTAAGACAAGTATATTTTTTTATCGGAAGTCTACCTACGGTCTTGTAAGTCACAGACCTTTAATTTTATTATGAACAAATTAAAAAAAGTAAAAATAAATCATTCTATTTTATTGCTTTACGTTTTCGTCTGATTTCTCTCTTTCCAATCAAATCCACGTAACTCATATGTGGCTCATTCAGAAAAAAATTGTGTCATACAATAAAAATTAAAGAACAGTGTTGCTCATGAAAGCAGAAGTGAAGTGAGGTTATGGACTAAAGAAGGAGCAGACCTGGCCGCAGTGTAGATATCGATAGAGTCAATCAGTCAGTCAGTGAGTAACAAGATTGTAAACTTTGAGGAAGCAAAGATGTATGGATTTGAAAAACCACGTAAATCGATTTGTGTTTAGATACAGACTGGCATGCTTGCTGGAACTTGGCATGGTGTACCTACTGCGCTCAGATCATATATAATTGCAATAATAATTGCAAGTAATCTGAATAAAGACATGAAATACAGTGTCTGCATTCCAAGTAACAGTTGAAGGAATAAAACTGATTCCGATAAGATATATAAGGAAGGACTGGGACGAACTGTAACGTTGCAATTGGAGACGTTGGAGTTGGTAAAGTTTGTAACTTAGTCGCTAACTCAATTGCTACAAGTCTCTAGTCGAGTTCCAACTTTTCAAGGACATCCAATTGCTTCGGGACCATTGTATTTTTTGATTTTCCATGAAATTATGTATATTAAATTGTTAGATTGAAATTGCGAGGATGGAATGACGTATTCAGTCACGCAATAACTAAGGATCCCTATGAAATTTTGTGGGAAATTTGCTGAAATCCTGGCAAATGGCTACTTATTTTGGTAATCATCCTTTATGGTCGGGTGGTTAAGCTTTGGGGTGAGAGCTTTTTATAGAAAGAATTTTTTTTACACCATGGGTGGAGCAGAGCGGACATCGTAAGTAGTAAGAAGCGAAACATGAACGTCGTTCACCCGAAGGTCCCCCGAGTGTTCCGAAGGGACGTAAATAAGAGACTCCAACACACGGCAGTTTTTGATGGATGGGTTTTTTTTTACAATAAATCTTGACTCAATCGTGGAATGGAACCCTACTCTGAAAATATATTTAGATCGCCCAATCAATTCTCTTGATTCAACGAGTCACATGATTTTCTCTTCCGTACGAGTGGGTAGGTTAATTTGACTATTTAATATAAAAACATTTTATTCCGAATTTCCACAGAACCGTTCTTTTGTTCAAAGGAAGATAAATATGTTATTTGGAAAAATGTGATGATTTGTAAAGTGTGCTTATAGTACCTTACATTCCTACCTCATCGGTCGGCGCCTTTAGCAGAATGAACATTATAGATATTGTGTGTGTGGCAAGCCTTTTCAAGGTCCTATAACATGACACTGCGCTACGTATAAAAACATACATTCTTTCGCAGATTTATTAATTATTATGTAAGAATACATAATGCCTTGGTGAATTAAAAGAGACAATTTGGATCCCGCGGTAATATGAGACGCCAGAATCTGTACGCGTGCCAGTCTCGGGCTACTATGGTAAGAAATATTGTGGCACCCGACATCATGGTTCACTATATAAAATTTACAAACTCACATACCCATATGAATCGCTAGGTTAGAATCACTGCCGACAAAGTAAAACTTAAGAGTTATATCGTCGGGGTCGGGATTGGAAGGACTGACAAGAATCCGATGGTGCAATATAACAGATTCTGTCCGACAGACAAATGAAATTGCACCGTTTCCGAGCAACTTGGGACTTACAATGTATTCGCATGAATAGCACCCTTTGCGAATGTCACAAAATCAGAGATCGTATTGCTCATCTGATACATATATAAAGTTCACTTTGTATAACCAACGGTGAAACTAAAAATATGACCGATACTAAAATTGATGGCATATAATCCAACATATCACTTTGTATAACCAACCGTGATACTAATAATGTGACCTATACTAAAATTGACGTTGGCGATGGCATATAATCTTTCATATTTCATTCTTCTTTCAACTGTTTTAATACAAAGCATTTCTTATAGTTATCAGCTCAAATAGACGTCAGTAGGAACATTACAGTAGCTGAAAAATACACGAATGTGGCTTAATCCTCAGCTACTTGCCTATTCAAGTTACTACATATTACTAATTTAGTGACTATCACATGAGGGTTTGCAAAGTAATGTATATATTAAATTGGGCGGTTGAAAATGTAAGGTACATTAGTTAAAACCATATACTAATGTTCTTAAGTCTGAAGTAATAAGTGTATTCAAATAATTATGGTGAACCCTATGATAATCATTTGCATTGATACGAATTCACATAGATGCGACTGAGTAATAGTTTCTTGAGTTATAACACCCGATTTCATCCCTTTTATTAAGAAGGGGAGCATCAAATCTTAGTGCAGGTTGGTGCAATCGGAAATAAATTAATCTATATTATAAAGGATCAGAATTTGTATGTTTAAACGCTCTTATATCGAGGGCATTAACGGCCTATAATAGTAAAATTAGCTGCTAAACTACCGGCCTCTGCCAAAAATAGGAGAATTTGCCCGTAACCACAACGCTGGGCAGGCGAGTTGGTGATCGCAATAGATGGTAATTGCTTAATAGCACAGGACGCTGCTGCTCTAACTTCGTTATGTTCACTCAGTTGCCTCGTACGCCACCCGTGTGAAGAGGTCACAATTATATTCTGTTCTTAAGTCACCACACGGTGTCAGGGTAGTTCCTGACTCCCAGAGAAAAAAAAGGGTAGTTCCTGATATTAGAGGGATTCCGAGAGACATACCGATCTCACAAAAAATGGGTTTCTACACAGGTGAAGTTGCAGGGTTATGTTAGTCTATCATAGAGCTTAAAATGCTTCCACAATGATTTCCCAAAAGCAATTCGATTTCAATTTTCCACTACGGATTTATTTTCCAGACAGAAATAACCTTATTCTAATGGCGTCGGTAATATATATATCCTAGCCGATTTCAGCTACGGCCACTAGACATTGTGTAAACGTGACTCAAAACGTGATGAGTGATAATAGTGGCGTCGGTAATAGTGCAGACGTAGATAACCTTAGCAGAACACGATAATCGTGCAATTTATGTGTCAATCATTGGTCAATCACTAAACAAATTCAAGTAATAGCCAGTTAGAAAGTACAAATTCAATATTCTGTACGTACAGAGAGTTCAAAATTCTGGAAATACAAAGGACAAGGTAATAACAGCACAGTGCGTAATAATATGTTGGAATACGTTCATATACGCACTTGGCCAGCGTGGTGGACTAAGGATCTTTCCTGCTAGGAGACCTGTGCTCAGTAGTGGGCCGGTGATGGGCTGTGATGATGATGATGATGACTATGATATTAGTTAAAGCAAAAAAAAAAATACCTATTGTGTATTTTGATAACTCAGGTGTAATTATGGTATAAAATGCCGGGTACTTACTTCACTTAGGCATGTTGGAGTTATATTAATTAGTTATTGTACTTAGAAGCGTGAAAAGTTAAGGCAATTCTGCTTACACAATTATTCAGCTGGCACTAGCTCCGTAATTTCTGTAGACTTATATCTTCAAAGTAAATCCTGTTAAGTAGGTGCGGAGAGCTCTTCAGTAGGACAAAAAGAAATGTAAACTTGTCTCCAGCTTTACCCGCAAAGGACACGTTAAGTGGGATTATATCTCACTGGTCCTTTTTATTGTCAATTTTTAGAGATCCTTTTACACGTTATTATTTTAAATGTAAAGCATTGGTGCCTTAACGTCTATAGTTACTATTCACATAGTATACTCGTCATTATAGGTCCAAAAGCTTGAGAGGCCTGCCTCATTTTGCATCTGTCTCGCTCGCACGTTCTAACGTTTACAATGATTGTAAAAGACTAGGTAAACTTTTGATATATTTGTATCCTTATCATTGTAGACAGATAACTTATATATTTTGGCTTTCATACGCCTAACGTTTGACAGGGAAAATGGGAAGTAAAATTACGAATTGTGTTCGCCCTTTTTCCCTACCAAAACCTAGATATACGCAAATTTAAATACGTCTCGAAAATAACGGATTATTTAATTGTCAACAAATAAATGCGTCGCCACCGTCGAGTAATATAAAAATAAATTAAGTAAAAGTCAGTCAGTTCCAATTTTGGCCACCGGATCAGAAAAGTTGGGGTCACCATTGTCATTCAACGAGAATTAACAGTTTGACAGTTGACGTATGAAGTAACACGTAAACTCGAAGTTGTTGTCTTAGCCAATGTGTTCTATTCGGTCAATCGATTTGTAATTTAACCCCCCCAACAAATAATACCATATCCAGGATCCATCTCTAGATATGCTGATTAATTTGTAATGTTTATTCCTAACTTTAACGTTTTTTCCATATTTGTAAATTTGTATGTTTTTACTTCATTGGCGTTTCTATTTAATTTATACTATTATCGTGTTGCATAAGAAAAAACTTACAAGAGGCGCATATTGG
The DNA here is from genome assembly GCA_018245335.1 of Dalla quadristriga. Lineage (NCBI taxonomy): Eukaryota > Metazoa > Arthropoda > Insecta > Lepidoptera > Hesperiidae > Dalla > Dalla quadristriga. The sequence continues at coordinate 5,524 of DWLO01002352.1, read as the reverse complement.
CTGTTTGCAACATTGTAATTAAGTTAAGTCACTGATTTCAGATATGCAAGCTTTGTAAGTATACTTTAAAATTGCATAATAAGGTTGTTAAGGTTGTTAATAATAAGGCATATTGTTTATGCTTACAGTAAATGTTGAAAGACGCACTTTGTAGAATCGTGTTGTTAAAGCAACTCGGCCGTAATTTTAGGCAATATTTTTTGTTTGATATGATTCTCCACTTACTTTTGTAGCTCTATATTTGACATGCCTTCCTCTAACAGAATTTAGAAGTCCTAGCTGCTATCAACCGTATTGGCAGACTTTGAATGACGTTAAGTACCTACCTATAATTTTTAAGAACTTCTGCAATTTACTGTTCAATACCCTTCCTGGTACATTATATTAAAGTCTTTATTTGATCACATAAACATGAGTGTCGATTCTAGCTCGGCGGTCATTTACTGGCTAATAAGGCTATAGCTTTACGAGCCAATATAAAGTCGTACTTCGGAGGCGAACACGGTTCGTTAGAACCACATAACAGTTTCCTATAATTGTCTTCGTTGAGATGGTTTTTCTACGCAATTTCGAGATAAGTATTGGAATTGAATTTGACGTAAATGTAGCTTACTAGCCTGTTGAATTTGTGATCAATATTCGGGTTTTAAAAGTATCCTATGACTTCCGTAGCTAAAATTTATCTCTCTACTGAGTTTTATGAAGATCGGTTGTATGGTGTAGCCGTGAAGGCTTATTTTTTATTTTTTAAATAAGAACAAAAACCTACGTAGTTTTTTTTTTAATGCCTTCTTTAGATAATTCGGCTTCGAAGTTGAAAGAATTAAAGGTGAATTTATGTTGCAGGTTATCAAAACAGGGTTTTGTTGAAATATATTTAAGAGATTTTATAAATATATATATGGGAAATGCTACTCGATATGGACATTTCACTTAAAAAATCTAGAAACTTAGACATATCTTTAACCATTTAAAAATCATTTTACTGGGTTTGTTTAGGGAAATTTCCGTAACAGATATCCCATTTTAAGATCTACCGGGAATTTTACACATCTGTGAAGCTTTGTTCAAATCTCTGTTTGTATCATATCCATGCAACATACCTACACATACGACGAAATTAAGTGCATTCTTTGTTGGCGCGCGTTCAGACAGTTCCACATTCCTAATACGATCGATTTTTCAGACATTGTATGATTTGGCGCGGACTTAAATAGAGCGGAACGTAAGAGTTCCCTCAGCGAAAAGCTCAAACTAACCCCCTGTTTAATTCACCCGACCCATTTTATTTCGACGACGGCTAAGGTAATTCTAATAAATTGACTGCGAAATCAGTAAGTAATGGAATTGAAAAATATCTTTTCAGCCAAATTGTTCTGGAAACGTTGAAAAGAATCCTTAACAAATCAACTTTGGCTTTTTATTTAAATTAGTAGAAGATCCCTCTTTATTTTTAGCTTTTAACGGTGTAGGGGAACATGGTTAGGAAACCTGCACGAGAACTTTTCCATAATGTCTTCAACGGCTACAATTAAGTCTGCCAAGCAACACTTGCGAATTACACAACAAGCAAATTTTCGCATTTATAATATCAATAAGATGGTTTGGTGTAAGTTAGAAATAAAGAAAACAGTTATTTTCTCCAATGGCTCGAGCTAATCAATTAAACGACTTATTATTAGAATGCGCTTCAAGGCTGTATTACCTAATAGTCTTTTGCATACGTGAGACCGGTTGCCGATGCAAATTTTAACTTAAAAGACGTCGGTCGGTGTCGTTAAAGGTCAAATTTGCACGACAAATCAGATACGCAATTAACCAATTAACCTGCAGCATCCACACCTTTCAGACTGATACACAAATTGCTTGATAACACAAGAATGCTTCAGGGCAGAAATGGGTAAAATGGTGGTAGTTTTACCCCCCTCGTTTCGACCTGTTCCCAGCAGGGGGTCGTTTATGGGATGGAATAAATTATGATGGCCATCAATTACCTCTCGGTTCAGTGTGCAGGAAAAACAATCATCCAAAGAAACCTATGTGTTTTACATTGCAAAACGTATGAAAATTTCGTAGCTTTTTTATTTTATTAAAAGAATAGCAAACGAGCATGCAGGTGATTGGTTAGTCACCCTGACTGACGATCTGTGGGTCCCGGGTTCAATCCCCGGGCAGGGCATACATTTATTTGACAGATAAATGATTGTACCCGAGTTTTGGGCGTTAAATTGCGATGTTTTTCGTGTGGATCTGCCACCCGCAACACGGAATCCAAGTGCGGGGGCGTATGTGTAAGCGTTATAAAAAAAGTAATAAAATCGGATTAGTTCCGGGGTTCTCGATAAAAAAGGTGCGCCTCCGCTATTGAAGGGGCCGACAAAATATTTAGATGTGCTGTGTATTGGATAAGTCAATCTAGTAAGTCAATCTACCGACGTGATAAAGAAGTGAAATTTCCTATCATCTATCCATGGTGGAACACCCGAATACGGATCAAGGAAATGTAAAGCAGTGAAAGTAATTTTAATTCAACAGGAACATAACTTGAGTGTAGTTTATGAATATTGAATTTTGATAACAAGTTTATGGGTTCATCTAATAGCCACTGCGGCTGTAGCTAGTAAAGAGATCTTTGATCTCTTCTTGTGCACCCTACCCTATTTCATAACGTGAAACGTGTGACGCCGAAACAAACAACTAATTCTCCGCTAGAATTCAATATTGTAACAGCTAAATAATCACAGAACCGAAAACAGACCTAACCAGGACTGTGCTGTACTGAACAGAGCAGACATCATAGAAATGTATATAAGAGTCCCCTGGAGTTCGACCAGACCTGTGGGAACTTATTGAGTTTATTGGCTTTTCCAACATCGAGTTCCGTAAACAAACTTCGCATCAAACCGACTCCGCCAGCAGAGATGAAAACATAAATCAGGGCTTGTGGTAGATTTATGTGTATGAAATATTGACAACCAAAGAAAAATACCGCTTCACTATTTTGAAACGACATCGTAGCATTACAAATGGTTTTTTTATGTATGGAGACAAAAAAAAATTACATCTTAGTACACTTTGAGTTGGAAATAAGTTCAATCGATTTCTTATAACCTTTAGGTAACACATTGACAATGACACGTCGTTCGAAGGACAGAGAACCGATGGGGAAGAAAGGTCCTCGAATGGTGACCACTATTGTGGTAACTATAGTGACTAGGGATGGAACACCGGTCGCCCCCGACCGACTGACGAATGGAAGGAGACAGCGGTAAACCGCTATATTCAGAGGGCACAGGACCGATTGGAGAGGCGGCAACTAGGAGAGGCCTTTGTAACAAATATTAACGATTACTCATATTTTCTAACATATGTAAATTAAGTTCGTTGACCTTCTTTAATTTGAATTGCCGCGCGCGACATGGACGTTTGTTTCCATCAAACGTCAAATTGACGTACGTCACCTGTCATCGATGTGTGTAAGAAAAGTCATGAGGTTAGATTTTAAATAAGCGACCGATGTACAATATCTAAACCATTTAATTAAATAAGGGGATAGATATAATGAAATAATAGCTTAAATGTTGTTTCTCTTTTCAGGTAAGTTTTGTTATTGTCTAACTTAGTTATGAAAGTGTATAAACTTAAATCATACGAGATTTAGAGTAATAAAAATAATTCTCTTTTCAGAGCAACGCAATTCAGTTTTATTTCACCAGAAATAAAGTTTTTAAAAAACACGTTATATGTATAATATATAAAAAAATATGTGAGTGGTAAGGTAGTTTTTTTGCACATACTGAGGTCATATTGAGGAGCTTGCATTATCTGATCAAACTCAAATTGCTTAATTTGTGCGACCGATCGATCATTTTATGCGATCAGCCCACCGTCGGATGAGTTCAGCGCTGTTTAGCAAGACTAGCTACTGCTCTGGCTACGGCTTTGATAAGTAATAATTACATTTAATTTATTTGCTCTCCACAATAAGGTCTTAATGTCTTAGCAGTACAGTTTGTATTTTAGGTAATATAAGTAATGTTATATCTATTTGTTCGTGTATTTTAGGTTACAGAGCCTTTAAGGTGTACCTCTGGGTGTAGGGTATGTCTGTGTGTGCTGTGTTTGACCAAGTGTTACTGCCTTGATCTTCTTCGAACTCTATGTATAATACGAACTATTTGAATATACATATTACTTATTTTATTACTGTTTTATGACATTCGTTAAGTGTGCCACTTGTACCTCATAAAGTTTTTTTTAATAATAATAATATTTAATTACAATTAAACTATTGAATTTAAAGCCATTTTTGGAGGTGAATGCAGATTATGAATAGGTTGTTAAGAAATAGTTTGTACTCTTTGATATTATTTTTAGAAAACGGTTTTATGTGACCATTTATAATGTCTGGGAGTAAGCGAATAACTTTTTTATCATGAAAAAATTTTGTATCACTGCAAAGAAATAATATTTTTGTATTCGTTTGTTATTTTATTATACTTGGTCAGCGTGGGTGTACGTCTACCGCTACCATTAGACCCTCCAAACATTTATAACGTAGAATTTTTTTACAACTCGCATTAATAAAATTCATTAGACGTCCATAAAAATGATTACTACATGCAGCCTTTGTCAAATTTGTCTTTAATTAATATCAAATGAATGCCAAATGTAAATTATCCAATTTAATATTTAAACTAAAGAATACATAAGAAAATAGAAGAGGATATTACTAATACCAGTAGAGGAAGGAGAAATAACATGAAGAATAGCAGCTTCTCCCAAAATATGGGCGAATGGAGTTATTAATTAATTGGTAATTATACTATTGCTGACTACTTATATTATTGCTGGCTTATTATAGTTGATATTATTATTTAAATTAAAAAGCGTGCCTTGGTATTCAATATGTATTTTCTCAGATACAAACATACAACCAATATCTAAGTCCAAAATTCTTCATGCTGCTGATGAAAATGATTTATCCTTGATGATTTAGTAATTTCAGTAAAATCAGGTTTTTTTTAATTAAAAAACTTTAGTTGCTTTAAGTCTATTGCATTTTTTGACAGTTAGTAAGCTCGTAAACACCGCGTGTCTGCCATGTCATCTTCTTTCATATTCTGTGGTTTTAGTGCTATTCATGGAGCTAATTGGAGACGATACTAGTTTCAATACATTTTAGGGTCCCAGAGTTCATTAGATTAAACGGAAGGTTTACAAGGTACGTTTATCTTTTGATATTCACAACAACGTTAACCTTATGTTAAACCAAAAGGGATAAAATTTGCCATTGAAAATAATTTTGAAACATGTGGATCCTGTATAAAAATATTCTTTATTTAAAATATCCCAATTTAAAATAAATATAATGATACACTTACGAGTAATTAAAATACAGCACAGTATTTCAAAATGTATAAGCCCCTAAAACAAAAGTACCGTTTTCCTATCCAGAGTTTTTAATTATTTGCGCCGAATAATTCATTTAAAAAATGAGAAATACATTTAAAAAACTCTGGAT
>DWLO01002351.1:0-12750 GCA_018245335.1 Dalla quadristriga | reverse complement strand
GATCACGAGGATTTAAGGATTAACCTACCGATGGTACGTTTGGTCTTCACTGAAATTTATTATTATTATAATTTTCATTCACTAAAGCACCTTACACTTTAAATTGTTTTGAAAAGCAACTTAATGATCAACAAAAGCGCTCTAGAATTTCTACTGCCCATAATAAATGATAGATTTTCGTCTAACATTTTGGCAGGAAACCCCAAAAATATGCCCCACAAACTCTATTTCAACGCTTCAAAATCTAGTTAAGTAGATTTTATCGTGAAGTTTATTTAGCCCACAAACCAGCGTTTGAAACATTTTGCGGTGAAATAATAGACATGAAAAGAGTAGAATGGACTATTGAGTGACTGAAATAGGTACGTGTTTTCTGCAGGTTGGTTTCGAAAATGATTACTAAAACCTAAGTTATGTGGGTTAATACACAGAATCCTAGTGCAGTTTAATTAACGAAGCAAAAAGATGAAACGGAATTAAATACTACTAGTACAAAAATATCCCTTGAACAAATTACACACAACAAAAACCTAAATGAAAATCAACTGCGCTGCAATTTATCACGTGAGTTAGTTAGAAAATAAAAGGGGATATACACTGTCTTAATACCAATCACGAGTCATTGTAAAAGTAATTTAATTTGTTTACCCTACGATATTATTAATTACATGAGAAAATACTAAAAATAAAATCTTAAGGTAAGTAGAACTTTCGCCGAGTACAGTCACGGTTCAGCGTAAAAAATCTTAATGAATTGTATTGTTGTCGGGTGTTCAGGGATGACGTCTTTCTAACTTAGGTGCACTAGCCGCATCATTCTCATACACGTTAACGTAGCTTAACGTCACTAACACTCTTTGTGGTCTACACAGTAAGCGTTTGCGGGTTAATACAGTTGATATTCATCATCATCGTCATCACAACCCATCAACGACCCACTGCTGAGCACGGGTCTCGTCTCAAGGTGAAAAGGGTAAGGCCATAGTTTGCCACGCTGGCCAAGTTTGGATTGGCAGACTTCACACGCCTTATGGAGCCTCAGGGATGCAGATTTCCACACGACATTTCCTTCACCGAAAGCAGACGACATTCAATTACTTAAAGCACACATAACTTAGAAAACTCATAGGTGGGATGGGATTTGAATCTCGTACCCCTCAAGAAGGAGGCCAAAACCTAAGCCGCTGGACTATCATTGCTTTAGTAGTGGAAGTTCTGATTACTTAGGACAAAATCGATTTTAAGATTTTAAGAATGTATCAGGTTCATTCTGACAAACAAAGTTTCAAACTGTTCCACTTTTGCAAAGTTGTAAAATACCATCCAGGGCTGAGAAGACATTTAATTTAAAACATCGAAGAGTATTTCATTACACGTATCTGGCCAAGAATTGAATTAGAAATGTCTTTATTGTAAGGACCATAAAGTTAAACATCCATTACGAACAAGCATCTGAACGAAGAGAGAATAAACTTGGCACACTCTACACATTTAACAGTATCATGTGCGCACATAAGACCGTCATAAGTGGACGACTTATCAAGATAGAACAAAAAACTGGTCCACAAAGAATACTTGGCTTTGTTACCATCGCGACGAATGTTGTATTCAATGTACTTATTTATCGGTTAGCTCAATCTTTTCCCGGATTGTGACTGCCGATGCTCAGTATCTTAAGCGGATACAACATTATATTTGCTTCTCTAATGAGGAAAAGTCTTTTGTAATGAGAAGAAATATTGTATTGCAGTATTGTCATGCGGAAGCAAGCAAATTTGGCCATGTTCATAACTGGCGAGGTCTTTTTTATTGATTAGAATAGAAAACTAGCATGCAGTCCCAACCACTGCCGCCCATAGACATCTGTGACAAACCTCGAACTGTGCGATAGACTGTTAGTTAGTCAGTTGATGCTGTTAGTATAATATTATGTTAAAAGGAATATCAGTTGGTAAGTATTGTTAATCTTATGTCCTGGATATCAGTTCAACTAACCTCAAATACCACATACTCAAAAACCTCAAGTACCACTATAGCACATCTGGGTATCTGTGAGCACAGATAAACTACATGAGATAAACGCTCGCTTTGTGTGACTACACTTTTCTACCGGATCTAAAATTGTTTCAGCGTCTCGAAGTTACTGATATTAAAGCTGTTTCACGATCAATAAGTTAGTTTTCTCAGTTGGTAGTCACGGAGGCGTGTTACTTTATCTTTATTCAAAACTGCTTTGTTTATTTTAAGAACTTACCTATATCTTTATCGCAGTGGCAACAGTCGGTCGTTTGATTGGTACTCAAGTAGAACGAGACCATGCTTTCCGTACAACACGGCAAGCATTTGTAGTTCACCCTGCAATACGTGTCCATTATTTAGCATCAAAAATCATCCATCGGTCCCGATTGTTGTAACGGTATTGATGTAGAACGCTTCCGACAAGGCTTAGCGACAGTTATCTCGTTAGATAACTTCTACATCAATATACTTTGAAACTGACAACATCAATAAAATCTTAATTCAAGAGATAACATAGTTACACAGTTTGCAATGGATGTAAGTTTGCTTTTGCTTTTGACGTATCGGAAGTTTAAATCTAGTAGCCGACTCAAACTCAAACTTCGTAGAAGTTTCTAAATATATGTGGGCTATAAACTCACCTGTCCAAGCGTAATGGGTGAGCACAAGTTACACAACTTGTTGGCCCCGGACCCGAGCAAGATCTGCACGAGTCGTGACACGGCAGACACGTCCTCGTCCGAGGCTCGAAGTACTGCGAACTGAGACACTCCACGCAAAGACCGCTTTCCAGTGAGAAGTGCGGTGGGCAGGATGTGCAGCGCTGGGGTCCGGCCCCGTGGCAGTCCTGACAGTAATGGTGGCAGCGACGACAGCTGTCTCCCCATGTGAAAAAGTTCTGGGGACACTCTGGCCTACACTCCCCGGCCGCTAGCCTCCAATCTGGCGGACAAGACGCGCACTGGTCTCTCCTGGGTCCCGTGCAAGTCTCACAGGACAAGTAGCACTTGGAACAGGTTCCTTCGTCCGGGTAGTATCCAGGTGCGCAGATCACCCGACACGTCCCAGACTGCAGTCTCAAGGCACCAGAACACGAAGTACAGTTCAGCCGAGACACACATGCGGTACAGGTATGCGGGCACCGAGAACAGCTCCCCGCAGTCTGATAGAACCCTTGTCCACATTCCGCGACGCACCTAAAACAGGAATGCTTGTTAACCGTACACCCGACACGGGTATAGAAGGGTCTGGCTTAATAAAGTACCCTTACCTCGATCCCTGTAGTAACAACGGACTTGAACAAGATAAACAGTCCCACTCATTTGATCCGCTACATTTCTCACAAGTGGAATGACAATTTTTGCAACGTCCGCCTTCGTAATATTCGCCTGAAAATAAAAACATTTAAAACAAAGGACTCCTCTTCACAAGGGGTAAAAAGCTTTGGTATCTCATAAATTGACATTTTCAGCTCCCTTTAGTATTTCCAACGGAATTCTTTGTGGACAGATTATACGTCTTTTCTTTGATTTCTTTGTGCGAATGAACGGAAAAGTACACGTAAAGAAATAAGTAGGTTTTAAGGATGGTTTAGACTAGATTTGGCACATCTGTGTACATTTATTACGCTACAATACTTAACAAATCTATCAAACTAATCCTGAAAATAATTTAAATAGTAATCTGAATAAAACTAAAAAAAAAAAGGATTTTTAACAATATCTCGTAATGCTCACGGAAATTGGTAAAACAATGTCAATTTAAATAAACGCGAATATAAATTGAATCTGGTAAAATCGTGGTATTGAAAAACGCGTATAAATGTTGGTTGAACGTTACACTACAAAAAACGCAAAACCATTTTACTTTATGGTAATAAATCTGTGTAGATTTACGAAATCCTCAACCTTATCCTGCACATGAAGGATTGATTGCGAAATATTACTCACTGGTGTCACATTTGTCATAGCCATCCGAAAGACAATTTCCTCCTTTAGTTAGAATCCATTTGTCATGGCACACTGAACAAATGGCATATGTGCAAATTGAACATCCTATTGGGCACCTAAAATAACAGACATTTGCTCTTTAAAACTGTAATGGTTACAAATAAAACGAAAACAAAACAAGTCGAATTATACTCACGATATGCATTCTCTTCTTTGAACGTCTGCGTAATATCCGACGGGACATTTAGAGACACAACGACCGTTTGATGCGTAATTTCCGATTCGGCACGAGACACATTCTGTTTCGCTGGGACCATTGCAGGATTCACAAGTCTCGTGGCATTCCATGCAACCGAAGTCATCCTTTTGATAAGTACCGGGCGGACATGTAGCCAAACAGGATCCGTTGTATAGAACGTAGTTGTGAACACACGAAGCGCACATATCAGCCTTATCGGTGCAAGTGTCACAGTGTTCAGCGCACGGAAAACAGGCATTTGCATCGGGATCTTCGTAGTAACCATCGGGGCACTGTTGCAAGCACACAGCTAAATCTATGACTAGTAAATGTGCTGGTGCACATGACAAGCATGAGTCTTGGCCTGCTCCAGCACATGTCTCACAGGATTCGTGACAAGGCCAGCAAACACCGCCCTGGTTGACAAAACTCCTGGGTGGACATCTCGATACGCAAGAATTGTCTAAACGATAATGTTTACAGGCAACACACTGCGTTGGCCCTTTCCCGTAGCAACCCTGTGAATCACATTCTGGATCACAAAGTCTTTGTACTTGCTTATCATTAGCGTCCGCTAACACATTTTTCCTTTGTGCTGAAGGAATGTTTTTGGGATAGCTATGTCTATCCGACGCACCCAACTCAATTTCGCTAAGGAATTGAGAATATTCGGAGGCGTCATAAACGTCATTAATGTGGTAAGCCTTTTCCTCCTTATTCGAGTTGAAATAGCCTTTATCTCGTAGACGAATCGGATTCGTGGCTGTGCCGTAGAATATCAGCTGCCACTTTTTCAATGTTCCCGGCTGGGTAACGTGATTATTCCCAGCGTTTATTATCTGAAGAGTCCATCGTCCTTCGGCACTCTCGCCCCAAAAATGTACGCTCAAAAACGGCCAGTCGTCAAAGTTGGAACTCGTTGCGTCATGAGTCCTTTCAAACAAAAGGGTAGACGTCGTCCCCATTGGCGAAGTGAGCAGTATTCGCAAATTGCCTCTAGGAAAAAAACTTAATGAAATTTTACATTGAACATGTTCCAAAAACCTGACCTCGTTCATCGTACCGCTGCATCCATTCACATCCATGTGCACGGATATTGTATATCCAAAAGAAGTTTCAATCGACTTGTCCTCGTTTATTTCTTGCGACTTACAAATGTGTTGTGGCGGCACATTTTTCCATTGTTCTGCCAGCGAGACCATTTGCGCCGCGTCCATTAGCCCGTAGCCAAACTTGTGACTTACTTTCCTTTTCACACCGTTTACAATCCAACCTTCCTCTTTATCTAGTGGCTGGGATCTTGAAGTCAAAACTACGAGGTGTTGCACATCTCTCCATGTCAGTAATGAATTAGCTTCCAGTGCTAATGCACAGATCCCCGCTGCTAATGGAGCGGACGCAGAAGTTCCCGTATGATCTACTGTACAAATATGATCGGGTCTTAATTGAACGTCCATGTCGACGGTCGCTACACTTTTGTCCCGCCCCGGAGTACCGGAACTGTAGGTCGAGGCTAACGTGGACGAGCATTCTTCTAGATACCAAGGTTTGTACCCTCCCTGCGTTGCGCTCGATATGGATATAGTAAAAATGCTATTAGCGTAACCGTCACAATTGCACGAGTCCGTATGCCGCCCGCCGTTTCCGGAGGCCCATATAAAAATTGAGCCCTTCCCCGCTCTGCCGTTTGTGACGCCATTTATAAACGCTCTGCAACAAAAAAGGTTCTTAATGAGCTAGCCCGTAGCTATTTGCAGCGTTCGTACGCAATTAGACAATACCTTCTAGCTAGGGGCCCCGGTCCGTCGACGGTTTTACCGTCGTCCTCGGGTCCCCAGGAAGCGCTGTAGATATCTATGTGGTGCGTGTTGAAACTGAGTGCTTGAGCTTCCACTGCATCATTAACAAGTCCGTCTAGCATCCTCACTCCTCCAATGCTGGCGTTGTACGCTATACCTACGCCGCAATATCTATTGTAGGCGACCGCGGCGACCTCTCCTGCACATCGGGTCCCATGTTTATTATCTCCATTGTCCTGTGGCGTCGGGTCGGTGTCGTTTCCATTTATGTCCGTCGATGCCGCTGGGTCCTAAATATCAGATTTCTAATTGAATATAATTCACGTGGTCTTAGGGAAAAAGGGAAAATGCGGGTACAGAACGTAATTTCGTACGGTATATTGGATACTCTACGCAAACACAATATTGCCTAGCTACGTAACAATGCGATCCTTACAATTAATGAGAAATACGTATTAGGCAATAAATATTAATGTGTTCAACTTCGTTTTCCTTTGAAACAGAATAACGCACAATATCAGAGGTTAATCACGTTGATTCATTGTGTCATGTTCACGGTTGGCAATGTTAAGGTTTGATTGTTGAGGGTTGGCGGTTAATTTTCCACTGCGTATTAATAATTTGAATACACTTCGGTAAGTGGTTCGTAAACGATTGTTACGGGAATTAATTTGATGTAACCGCAACTTATTGTCGTTTATCAATTGAAACTTAAAAGCATTGGGCATTGAGCATTCATTAATAGTCGAGTGATATTAATTTTGGCCCCCACTACGTACGTGGCTTGAATATTATTCACGAACTTTGATTTATGAAACAACTTATTATGAGTGTTGTAAACCACAACCCGTATGAATGGTAATCTACCTACCTACCGACTAATGATAAAATTGGATGCCTTTGGATGATTTCATACCTACTTATTTATTATTATTTATTTATTAGTTACGATGTTTGTTTTACAGCACAGGTATCTCGGTATCCAAGACAAATCCCTATTGGTTTATATACCGTCTATCCATATATTTGTGGGGACAAACGATCAGCTATGGTCGAAGTGCCCGGAGCTGAGTAAGCTTAAGACAATCTCACAAATTAAAAATAATATTATTTATTAAATTATGTAAATTTGTATGAGTACCTACTTGGCAATTATCTGTTACTTCAACAAACTTAATTGCTCACATCAATGGATCACGAGTTCCGTACTTTTCTCCGAAAGCACGATTGACCGAAAACCGTGTCACCGCTTCACTACCCTCAACGTTGAATGGGCGTGACCAGTGTGGTACAAGGAAGCGGGACGCGAGGTAACGGCAAACTCGCAGCTTCAAAATCTAAGGGCCCAGCCATACGTGACTGCAAACGGCTGCCGTCGCGTGCAGTCAAACGACTCTCAACGACAGGCATCAGCTGCTGTCAACCGTTTACAGTCACGTATGGCCTGGCCCTAAAGTGGAAAGGGCAGTTTTATCGCTTTAGCTATTTACCGCCACACAATTCACCACATTGTGAGCAGGGAAAGAATACGGGTAACAGGAAGGCACAAGATATGATATATGAAAAAGCACGAGTTGCATTAAAACGGCATGTACTTACATAGTTTTGCGACAGATCCGGATGATTAGGCTGTATACCGTCATCCAGGATAGTAATGACCACTCCCTTTCCCGTGTATCCTTTTCGCCACGCGTATCCCACATTCATGTCCAGCCCGTCAGCCGCGCCACCGTTCTGGTAAAGAAAGACAAAATTAATAGTCAGCCTATGTTAACGTAAATTAACAGTCACATATAACTTAACGGCAGTAACCACTACTAACTGGACTTTTACTAACACCGACTTTTACTAACATGACTTACAGTCACTAAAAGAACTTTCTCGCATAGTCCTTATACTAATGAACACTGACCAACTAACATTCCTATTAACATCTCATACTAACTGGACTAACATACCCAGTTCCTTTTACGGTCCTATTCGAGGTGTGTCATAGCTAGAGCTGCATGCTCGTTTGCTACTTTATACACATTAAAAAAAAAACATTCATGTTTCTACATTTAAGCGCAAAAATACTCAGCCGGCAAAAATTTATTCGCAAACGTCTTAAAGAATGACTACGAAGACTATAATATTATGAACCATACTTCCGAGGTGTAAAGGAAATAAAATTACTGCCACGAATGCAGCTCTCGGTAATCTTGTCTTGCAAATTGTAAGATTCTAGAACACTTAAACTTCGTGATCTGAAGTGCTTTTCTCAGAATTCCGAATTCACTTGGTCTTAAAGTGTCGCTTAATGTTTTTTGTCTGGTTAAACTTCGTTGGCCTTATGCAGACTAAGATAATAGAATATTTTATTTGATTAAAGTAGCAACCAGCATGTCATTGTGGTCTTAAGCGCCGTCTATTATCTTTTGTACCTATACTATATTAAGTTAACGATCATAGTTTTAGTCCAATAAGTCCAGTAAAATTAATTTGTTTGTTTGATACGCCTTTACGGCTAAACCATACTACCGATCTTTATACAATTTGATCAATAGATCTGACCAACAGGACAGCCACTAACAGTTCTTTCTCCCATAGTCCTTATACTAACGAATACTGACCAACTAACATTCATATTAACAGCTCATACAAACTAACTGGACTAACATCCCTAGTTCGTTTTACGTTCCTTTTCGAGGTTTGGCACAGATGTCATGGGCGGCAGCGGTTGGGTCGCGCTGCATGCCCGTTTGCTATCTACACATAAAAAAAGGTTCAATGACCTAGCCAATAGGCATCGTTCATTATTACATCATCGGTGCATTAGGTGCCTCGGCTGAAACCCATTAGCCACTGCACGGCGGGGGTCCTCTCTCACACCCAGAAGGTATTGTTGAAAAGCAATAATTTCACGGCAAAAATGGGTCTGGCAGTGGTACTCCTCCGGGGGAACTGAATACAGTTTCTAATAACGGCTGTCAGTATAAAAAACCTATTGACGTACTATCGTTACCTTATTCTACCCACGGTCCAAGAAAATTGTATTGTATTATGGAAATAAACTTGGCTGATATAAAAAATGGCGATTGAAACGACTGTAATAAATAAAAGTTTCATTTTTATGACTGCAATTTATATATCCAGGTCATGTCAAGATGATACAAAATTACAGGCATATACGGAGCATTCTAATAGAGATCTAAATAACTCTACATTATGAATAATGCTTATAATTCAGGAGACATTTGACCTCGCATATGGTTCCATTCTGTTCAAATGGTTTTTGATGGATACGTATCTAGTCTATTGACAACAGTATAGTATTGAATTATTAATGTTTTCGACCGATGAAAGCGGGGTAAGTTGGTCAATTGCTTTCCAAAGATGTTATCGAATTTGTAAGAAATCCGGCTCGCGACAAAAGTAGGGCATTGGTACTTGGTAGTAATAAAACCCAAAATACCTGGCTATTTTGCTGGCAAGTGTTGCTATCGACGCTATATAGGTTTTGAAACTTAGTAATACTAAGAGTTTTGCAAGCAAATGTTTTTAAGAACGTTGTGCAGTCGGCCATAGGTAAGATCTGAAATATCGTCACGGTCATATAACATTCTGTCAAAGAGTCATCACTACCAGAGACATAATTTTGGTAAAGTCCTCCTCTACTTTTTTTTTTTTTTTACGATATATTTTCATCATTTTATTTCATATCGTATGTATCGTACGAAGTGTCATAATAATGTCATAAAGCGTGCCAAAGTCATCCAGTCCCTCATATTGTTCAGTCCAGCCCGGTTGCCAAAATCTGAACTAACTTACATTGGCAGTTGAATTGCCAATACATACATTGCTAGCTGTACTAAATTCAAAGTCCAATAAAATTCGGTTATATTTAATAGGGACATAGTAAAAAGAGAATTTGTTTAAATTATTAATTAAACACAATCACATCTGTGTCGAAACCTACTCTGTGTCGAAGTGTAATATCTGTGGATAGCTACCCTGTGTAAAAATAAAAAATAAAAAATAGTTCTGGTTCATTGAATAAAAACCTTCTTATATTATTTTGGCCTTTTATCAGAATCTATTCAAATCACTGTACCATTAGAATTTACTCAGACTAAGTC
This sequence comes from Dalla quadristriga, assembly GCA_018245335.1. Taxonomy (NCBI): domain Eukaryota; kingdom Metazoa; phylum Arthropoda; class Insecta; order Lepidoptera; family Hesperiidae; genus Dalla; species Dalla quadristriga. The sequence continues at coordinate 2,627 of DWLO01002351.1, read as the reverse complement.
GTGGGTACCCAGTACCTCCCTCGGGTATGATTATGTACTTAAGCGCCCCCTTCTAGGAGTCCTTATGTTACAATATATACAGGGGATTTAAAATGTATGCCCCGATCGGAAATCGAAGCTGGCACCAGTACGGCAGACTGGGTCAAACACACATTACTTCGGATGTAAGTCAGAGATAACACTGGGATTCAAACCCTGAACTTCAAGGCAGATATATTAAACACTCTGCTATAATGGTTTTTTATCAACACTACGCTTTCTTTAGCTAGATACACGGCTATACTCAAAGCGATTTATCGGGGTCGCCCGACTTGTTTCGGTTCAATACGTGGACCTTCCTCAAGAGCTACAACCGTCGGCTGCAAACGCGCACCGGGAACTAAGACGCATATATAGCTAAAATGAATGCAAACTCACGAACTCTTTAGTATTGAAACAATACACTTACCAAATACCACTGTTCTTTGAACAGAGGGTCTGGAAAGGATGGCATACTGGACTGGCGCATCACGTGGCGTGGCCTCGCCTGGTGGTCCCGTTTCGTCCTCCTGAGCTCCCGTTGCTGCATCACCCATCTTACCTAGACAGAGGCAGTAATATCGATTTATTTGGAACTATCTTTGTTTATTTATTAAATTTTAGTACCATACAATAAACAACAGAAACCAAGGCAGATAATGCTTCTAGCATTAAGTCTGCCAGTCAACCTTCGGGTAGTAAGATTTTTTTTTTCGGGTGGACAGTTGCTGATCGTTAGTGGCCTTTACAGCGTCACCGAACGGGTGGGTAGTAAGAGATTACGCGATGGCGGTATAACAAAAAGTAATATGAAATTATCAATTACCACATATTTGTTTTATAGATAATATATATACACCCATGCATAGATACATACATACAACCATACATGCAAACACACAGTGATTATAGCCTAGTGGTTAAGACTTCGGCCTCCTACTCGTGAGGTCCGGGGTTCAAACTCCAGTTATGTGCGTATCAAGTAATTGAATATCGGCTTTCGGTGAAGGAAAACATCGTGAGGACTGAGGAACCTGCATGTCTGAGAGTTCTCTATAATGTTCTCAAAGACGTGTGAAGCCTGCCAATCCACACTTGGTCAGCGTGGCGGAATATGGCCTATCTCATCTCACGTTGAGAGGAGACCCGTGCTCAGTAGGGGGCCGTTGATGGGTTGTGGTGATACATACATACATACGTACATACATATGTTTAACATTTATGTATACCTAAACAGCTTAGTTTATACGGAACGGATTTCATTTTTATTGGAATTCTGTACCTTACAAACATGGTCATGGAAGTATTTTTGGGAACTGCTAATGGTGTAGACGTATCCGTCCGGCGGCGTAGACAAACGTCCTTAGACGAATAGAGGTCATTGACATAGTTCGCAGAATTAGCAAGCTGAAGTGGCAATAGGCAAGCCACGTCGCTCGAAGGCCTGATATCCGATGGGGAAGAATGCTTTTCGAGTGGAAACCACGGCTCGGAAAAAGGAGTATCTGTCGCCTCCTCACTACGTGCACTGACGACCTCTAGAAGACGACGGGGAACTGCTGGATTCGATGGGCACAGGATCAGTCGGAGTGGCGCCAATTAGGAAAGGCTTGTGTCCAGGAGTGGACCTCAAGGGCTGATAGATGGGAGGGATGGATAATTATGTAAGGCATTTGGCCTTACTGAGACTGGGTTTTGACAACGAAACAATACCTCACCAAGAAAGTTTATTTAAATTTAAACACAGCTTAAATTTAGTCCAATATAACATCACGTTCAAACAAAATCTTACTATTTCTTGAGACTAAAAACCTAAGACCAGATTTAAATATTTACACGAAGAAATAAATTCTAAATCCGTATGCAATCCTCGTGGAACTTGGTCTAAGTTTATCTTTATTGGTCGGAGGTATAGAATATTTATGCAGAGCATTTGAACCGTTTGGTAAATCAAGTGCCGGTACAGGGAATTTTCTAGAAATTCCACCTTAGCAATGCAGAAATTATATTGCGGAATTTGTATGCAGTATACAGTTTAACGCTAATTATATTTATCCGAGGAAGTAAGAAATGAATTCAAAGTTACAGTTTTATCCGTTTATTTCATTATGCATTTTCATGGGTATTACTTATTAGAGTTGGACGGACATGTTGAGTAAGCTTTTTGCAACTTGCGTTACAGTTACATGGCTGCAGTCCAACCTATGCAACGTACTTGTCCCCACTTAAAAATTATGTGCTCAGCGTTTATTAAAATACGCCTAGTTACCAACTGAGGTAGTTACTTAGTGTTTTTTTTAAATTTAATTTGCTATTATATAGTACAAAGCGCCTCCGCCATCTACATCTGATTACTTTAATCCATTCCCTAAGGCCGTCTACAAGAATTCGCTTATTAGCGGTAAGACCACCTATATATCGTACTTTTGTTTTGTTTCGTATCGTATATGTTTAGCGATAGTGGTACAATAAAGTGTATTATTATTATTGTATTTCGTTGAAATCCCGGATATCCCGGGTCCCAGGTGTAACTGGAGTCGGTCATTTGGAAGGCTTGCGTGGGGACATAGACATAGGTCATACAAGTAGAGGCCCCTTTGAGACACTGT
>DWLO01002350.1:0-12752 GCA_018245335.1 Dalla quadristriga | reverse complement strand
CCTTTTTTGAAGAGCCCCAAGTCATAATCCACTGAGAAAACCACAGACGGAAGCTAAAAAAAAAAGATAGATTACCTTAATGCTATTGAGCTTGTCCCCCTGCGTGGCGACTGTGCGCTCGTCGGACCGCACAGAGGGCGCGCGCGGCGGGGCCGGCGCCTCCCGCCGGGCGCCGAGCGACGCCGCGCCCGTCGATCCGTCGCGCGGGCTCGACACTGTGTAGCACGGGCAAAGCACGGATAAAGGCGAGGCCACAACACTAAACAATAAATCTACGACGACGCACGACCCTTGCTGATGATTGCCCGCCGGACTGCTCCATCCAGAGCCACTGGGTGTTGTGGCCTCGCCCTTAGGAACGTACTGCGATCACCGTGCAGTTCGCCCGCAGCGACCGCATTATATTTTCACACAGCGTTTCTATTTGAAGTTCCAGCTTGGGTGTGAAAATGTTAGACTAAGTTCAGACAATATGTACTAAAAATAAAATAAAATAAATTACCAGTTTTTCTGATTTTCATTAAGCAATAAGTGTAGGATTGAAAGCATTCTGAATGAAAAAAGGCATGACTAGTATTTGAAGGTTACCAGTTGCTCAGTTCTACGTCCAGTTGAAGTGTAACACTCAATTAGTTTGGTTCCACTAGATTTCTAGAAATATCATCAATTTACTACTGATACTGACTATACATGACTACTACCTATTTTATATGAATTATAAATTTGCAGCAACAATATTCGAAGATTTGCAGCAATAAATTCATAATAAGTGTAATACATTACATAGGATAATAAGTAAAACCATATGAAATACAATATCATTATTTATTTTTCTACTCTATATCTAAATCCTTTCAAAAAATATTAAATAGGTACCTTAGTATTATACACAGATAGAACAAAAAATCAGCTTCTATAAACATATTCATAAAACACATAGAAAGAATGGAGCCAAAGCATGTTATGCATATTTCAATTAAGTTTATTTATCACATCAACATTAAATATATTACTGCATTTCATTAACGTAATATCATAGTAACAAATAACAAACTCGATTCTATCCATAGAGTGTGTACTGTAAGTTAGTACTATAACACTAAATGTATTTGTATTAAATTTGAACCAACATAATAAGTATACAATAAAGAATACCCCAAAACTCTTACTATGTCTTCAATAATGGTAGCTAAATTCCATTTAACTTACACCTCTTAATATGGCTTATATCAAACTGATGAAGCTCATATTGAATTCCCTCAAGGTGGTGAGAGAGGATCAGTATTGTGTCTGCAAAAGAATTCATGCTTGCTAGCTGGCGAACGATGCGTGGCAGGAGGGAAGTGTGGACACACACATCTGACATCTCCGCCACACGCCATCTCCCAGGCCACTGCACACCGCTCACATCTTCGTTGGATATGCACTTAGAAATATATAAACTCTACTCTCTGCTCTTTTCCGATTTGGTGGAAACCACACCTAAGTGCTCTGTCACATTTCGCAACTCTCGCTCACTCATTCTAACGTTCAATTGTTGTAAAAGACTGAGTAATCTTTTGAATAGTGTGGTTAATTAACATTCTTGACAATAAAATTACACACATTTTAGACATATTTTAACTGTCATGTACCTACCTAATTTTTTATAGATAAACATTACGAATTGTTTTCGCCATTTTTCTTATAGAGATATGTGAAATGTGATAGCCCTTTTAAATAAACTCATATCATCTCAATAATAAATTTTAATTACATTATAACAACTCTAACCAGCACCTTTAACTTCCTTAGTATCCACCCTAGCTGCATTAGAATCTACACTATGTTCCTTAGCTTCTATTTTATTGAGTTTTTCATCGTACAGTTGCTTTCTAAGCATTGCAGGTCCTGCAAACACTGCTGCAGACTTCTGAGTTTCTGGGACATAAACTTCATATGTCTTAAAATACTTCAAAATCGCTTCAACATCTTCTACTTTGAGTTTGTATTCCAATGCTATTTTGGCGGCGGTAACCTCAGCCGGGTTGGACTGATGGAGTGTCAGGAATTCGATAGCATGTCTAAGGGTTGTGCGTCCGTACGGGACACGATCTGACTCTTTGAAGCCGAGCTCGAAGTCTTCCACTAGGCCCCTGTCCTGTGGCAGAGGCCGGTCAGCGCTCTGTTTCCTTCGCTCTAGAGTCACATCGTCCTCGGGTCGTCCTAGCGATGTTACATAAACGTCTTTCAACCTGCCGTCAAGACCAGGATCCTTTTTGTCCAGCTTATTGTCCAAATCAGGATCGCTTTCGAGTGCTCGCTTTAAATCTTCTACGTTCGCCGCGTATCTTGGTGCCGGTGTCGGTTTTTGCTTCGAAATCACGCGATGAGCCCGGTTTTCAATGTTGAAAGACTTTATTGGTCGTAACGCCCTCGAAACTAAAGCACCCATCTTAGGTGATGTTAGTACTTAATTCGATGATTATATCACATTATTTGATTAATCGCATCCATTCACTTCGACAATTAAAACAAAATCAAAATATCGTAAAGGTTATGAAATAAATTCAAAATTTACTTCACCTTGACATTTGTCAGTCAGCTGACATAATTGTGACACCTGACAGTGACTTAAGAGTCTCGTTCAAAATTCAAAATAACAAATCCAAAAAGTGTTAAGCTATTCAGCGAGGAAATGCTGCCAGTATCTTGAGCACCACACCACAGGGCCAAATTTTTTACATTTATTTGAATTATTTAAAACATTTCGTAGGTAGTTTTTTTTATATTTAATTTAGTCAGTAGTTTAGTTTTTTAATTTTATTGTATAGCCTAATTTTGACCTTTAAATACATTATAGTATAAACAAAAAAAAAAGTGCTATTTATGATATTATATCGCTGAGTCAACTCACCAAATATAAAATCACCGTAATCTTTAGCTCCGATGTTTGGTAATAATCTTGTCGTATCGGTTGGTTTGTTTTAAAATCGCTTACACACTTACACAACCGCAATAGGATTCCCTGTGTTGCGGGTGGCGGGCACACAGAAAATAATACAATTTAACACCCAAGACCTGAGTACAAATATTTATCCGCCAAATAGATGTCTGCCCCGGCTGTGGATCAACACTCATGGCCGTCGGACAGGGTCTCTGACCAATGCGCCACCGAGTCGTCCGGTTACAGGATTAGTAAGATTAGTTCTGTTGGACTTTAATAATTACTCTTGACGATTGATGACACCAATGTGGAGACGCGACGTAGACATAGTCGGACGACGATAAAAATTTGATGTACGGTGTGCGACCAACCAATTTTGTCGTCAAACGACTTTAAAGTAAGGCTTACTTCCTATCGTACTTATATGGTCTTAACACTAAGATAAATTTACAAGGATGGCATCATGCCACATTAACTATTCGGCAAATAAAATTAAACTTACATTTTAATCGAGATAGTGCTTCTCGCAAAGTTGCTTTTGAATCTTTTGAGAGATTTTTCTCAACTGGAGTGTGAATAGGAGTATTCGTTGCGCGAGACTGTTCTGTCGCCATTCTTGAAACAGGTGGGCTTGGGCTTCGGCCGAGGCGACGACGCTGTTGTGGTTGAGTTGGTCCTTTCGATGTGGAAACATAATATTTTGCACTATATTACATAGTATATTACTTTTAATATATATTTATTTACACTTTATTGTAAGTTTTTACAAACGACGTACTTAATGCCTAGTGGCATTCTCTACCACCTTTGGTGGAAGTGAGAAGTAGCGGTAGGTGTATAAAATATGTCAATATAAATTCTTACTATTACATAAACAAATTTACATATAATATACTTGCACATTATTCACACGTGATTATAAACTACAGATATTTATTAATTAAATAAGTAAATATACTCATTACTGTTTCTATTTACTTACTGATTAAATCTATTATTAAAATTTGATAATATTAAATAACAACCTGTATTGTAATTCATTGGTGTGAAGCGTGATATTTCGTCCATAGCAGATCTTTTATTTAAAAAGTTTGTGATTCTGGATGAATACTGAGGTGTCACGGTCATTGAGGAATTTAGATGTCTGTTTTGGTCCTCATTGATGTACATACTGCTTCTCATCAAAAAATTCTAAAATGAAAATTAATGCAACACTTAGAGAGCATAAATGCCTCCGAAATAAATGTATCTTGTTTCTACTTCGATAAGGTCCTTGGTATAGAAAAGTAAAGCCGATCAGCAGCATTTTGTTACACTTACCTTGGCATCAGAAACTGTTTTTATAACAGGCCCATGCGTTAAAAAGGTCGGTACAGGGTAATATCCCGCTGGATTTTTATTGGATTCCTAAAGAAATTTTTGTAAAGTAAGCACATTATAATCATCATATTTTTTCATCATAGTCATCGTAAACATCAAGTGTACAAAGACTGTGTTAATAATAATTATTATAGTAAAATCATATATGTAAACATGTTGTATCAAAATATTGGCTAGTCTACGGACAAATCCCATCCATTTTATATTCGATTGGACCTAGCGAGGATGCCACTTATCTATTGGCTCGATATAGTAAGTACTAGAAGTCATTACAAAAAATACGCCACTAAAATTATTTGAATGATAACCATTGGTATCCTGGTGCTTAGGGGAGCGCCGCCGCGCCGTTAGAAAAACTGGGTAATAACGTTAATATTTTTACACTGAAGCGCTCAAAGCCACGCGGCGAGTATCAATGGTAAGTCATCTGCAAAATCGGAAGTTAGACGGGTGCTAGTGGCAAAAACGTCATAAGTACTTCCGTGTTTCGAAGGGCTCGTCAAGCACTGTATATCGGCTATCATCGTTAGAAAACAGTCGTTAAGCTTTGTGGGAAGACTCCTCCACCAATCCACACTTAGAGTACGCTCCAGACCTTTTCAGTTGTAATAAGAGACCCGAGCCCTACCCTGTGCCGCCAATGGGTAGTAGCCAACCTTAATGTTAACATTCGCTCGTTCCTGCGACCTAACCGAGTGGCCTCGTACAGGCGACCGGGCAGTCCGTGGCTCACCCGCACCACTTCGACGAGATACTGTAGAATGAGACGCCACATTGCTTGACTCGTCGATAACTCTGCAGTAGAATTAAGTATATTGAATGAGAACATTAAAAGTACTTAGATAGTCTAACAAGAAATCGTTTACACATCAATGTACACTAAAAAGACTTCATCCATACCTTTTTTGTTGAATGTTTTGTTTAAAGGGCATAATGGGACGTTGTGTCACATGCCACTCGAATTGTTCCTTCTTGACAGGCGATTTAGAAGCTAGAAAATCAATTTGTTATTCAATTTGGTACTTAGTATTTTCATACCATATACCTAACCTACTGAAATCAGTTTTGAGAATGAATACCAAATGAAACTTAAACAAGTTTATTCAAGCGCAAGAATATAGAAAAACTTTTTAAATTCAAGTGTCTAACTACTATACTGAATATGAGATAATAATAATAATAACAATAACGCTTACACACTCAAACCCCCGCACTAGGATTCCCGGTGTTGCCATACACAAAAAAACAACACAATTATAACGCCCAAAACCCGAGCACAAACATTTATCTGCCATATAAATTTCTGGCCTGGCCGGGGATCGAACCCGGGACCCACGGCTCGTCAGACAGGGTCACTGTCCAACAGTATAATCAACTATACGTCTATTTTTAATAGTATTCATTTAAATAATAGAATATTAGCGCACTAACCATGTCAATAAAGGTACAGCAGTTGTTGTCATAACACAAATGAGGTGTTATTTTAGCGCAACGCACCGCCAACCACCAGAGGTAATCTTTAAAAATCTCAGTAACAAGTTCGCAGCAAAGGCAGTTCCTCCTAAGAAACATCTTCACATTACAAGGAATTCCGTCATTCTCCTCTTCAACTGGTTCAGTTTTTAACAAGCAACCTTTTAACCGAGTCAACGGTACTTGAGATTTAGTAGTCAAGTCGCACGATGTAAGAAATACCTCGTCTTCGATCTCAGATTGTTCTATACAATAGAAAATATATTTTTTTATCTTTCAAGAAATAATTGGCGGTGCGTTACGTTAGTACATAAAATGGTAATTTTTTATTTATTTATACTACGGAGTCAATGAGTGTAATCTGAACGAACCTTCTCTGATCTTGGAAGCGTTTGGTCTAACAGGAGGAGATATATCGGAACGAGTTTGTTTCCGAATCGGAGGTGGAGGTGATGGTGATTTGTTGAATATAACCGGTCTTATCTTTTTAGATTTTTCAGCAATGGAGTACACTCCAAATTCATGTTTCGGCAATCTTTCCATATCATGGCATGTATGTTTCCTATAACACACTTATATTTATACTTTATAATTGTTAGTTTACAAAAATAATACCTTAAATCTGAATTACTATTTCTGTATGATATATCGATTAAATAAATGTCTACAAAAAATTTCGTCAATTTACCTGTAGAGGTTTCCTTGCTTTATCGACCAAGCTTCAAGGCGTTCTAACCATTCCTTGAAAAATATTTCATATACAAAATGTATTTTAAATGCCACTTTCATTGAAAGAAGGTAAAAATCGCGCTATATAATTTGCTTCGTCGCGTTCGCTGCGTAGACTATTGAAATAAGTAGAACTATATAGTGAATTGAGTAATTGTATATCTATATAAACGTCCGCGATATCCTATATCTTAGGATAATATTGAAGTCATAGTAACTGCTTTTATGTTATTAAAATTTATAAAGGCCTAGATCGATTCGCATCGATTCGGATGTAATCAGGTAGATTTTTCCATACCATTCCTTATCATAACAAATATCAGCATGTTACATTTTCCAAGCGGATAATATTTAATCCTTTAAGTATCAAAATTGAACATTTTATTTAGAAGGAATGGAATTAAAAATATATCACCACGGCAACGTTTTGCATATCCGAAGTGCGTTGAAATCTGAATCCTACTATAATATTAAAATGCGAAAATTTGTGAGATCGGATTGGAGCTGGAAGATCTCGTATTTTTATATCACGTAAAAACTACTGAAGGGATTCTCATTAAATTTGGTGTGGGCATGGGAGTTGAAGACCGTGGAGGGTTAAATAGGGATCGAATGTTTGCGTGGGAAAATAAGGTCATGCGAGATAAGCTGCAAAGTCTAGAATTACATTTTTAATACGTACTTTCCAAATTACATTAATTGATTCAAGTCCGTAAATTAAAAAAAATTAAAATACCTGTTGGTGTCCAATAACTGAACCAGGTCTGCAAATTCTCATCCAGGCTATAGCTTCTCTGGCAGTCATGCGATAATGTTTCATTAGGTAACAACCAATTAGCGACCCGGTGCGACCTAGACCTGCCTGAACAATTACTCCATGAACAACAAGCGCATTTGATGGTCACAATTTCATCTTGTACAATGATATTTTGGATTAAGGTTCACATTAGAGGGACTTTTCATATACATAGTTCTTGATACTGAAAAATATACAACCAGTGCAATAGGGATTAATGCAATTTTAGTAAGCACAATAAAATTATTTCATGAAAATGAAAACAATATTCTTTCATATTTATTTAATAATTAATCAAAACAATACATTTTGATTTATTTATAATGCATGATTTTATGTTCATAAATTATAAACCAGTAAAACTTACTATTTTTAGAACCCCGTAGCAACTGTTAAACTTAAAATTGTGTGCTTAAAAACGAAAGATATTTCTTAGAGAAATAAGCGATACATTTGAACATATATTTCTAGGTTGTGTTTCTTTTTCTTGTTTTCCTAAGTGTACGTATACATTTTTAAATAAAAATAACAAAACAAATAGAAGGTCTGATTTTAATACGGTTGTCTGGAAAGCGATCCAAAGAGAATATATCATAAACAGTCTCTGAAATATACTGATTCATAGCTTGTAGTTCAATTCGTAAGGCTCATCTTATGTTATTAGTCCATAGGAGGAAATTAAAAAAAACGTTCTATTCTACACAAACTGATAATGATTAACTCATAACCTTGCAATGAACTGCAACAGCTCCATTTGATTGCTCGCTGATTTGCAGGAACTTCACTAATATAACCCGTGGTGGACATGAACCATCCGTAAAGAATAAATCATAGTGAGTTATACCCACATCACTGAAACTAGATAATAAAAGTTGATGAATTGCCTTTCCATGAATATCTTTTTAAAAACGAAGACTAGATCCAAACAAACAAACGTAAAATCATTGTTTATTTATCCAATAATGGCTATTTTGAAATAAAATTAATTAATTTGAAATGTGATTTTTATTCCATAAATAGTTACTTACACGGAACTTTCGTAAAGCCTTTTATTCAGTCTTATGACAATGTTAACATCGTTTTCTTTAAAGTAGTCAATATACATTTCGGGTGGGTGATATAAGTTGACGTTATAGTCTACTGGTCCAATGAATGCAAGAAATTTACCTGAAAATTATATTATGACAACAATTAACAACAAACTGAGTCGACGTCTCCCTGGCGCGTCTGTTTAGTGAGCTTTGGGGCCCGGGTTCGATCGCCAGCCGGGGCAGACATTTGTTTGACAGCTAAATGTTTGTACTTGGGTCTTGGACGTTGAACTGTATTTTGTTTTCTGTGTATCCGCCACTCGCAATAGAGGGAATACTAGAATGTTTGTGGGGGTGTAAGTGTGTTAAAAAATAAAAATTGTACTCCGAAGCATTAAAACGCTCGTCAAATTTTACCACAATTTGTCACTCACTTCCGACCGCGGTCATGGCAGCTAGAATTTGTCGATCAGTTATGATTGACATCCACCGCGCGGCTATACGCCCTTTCATTGGTATATTATAAATTTTATGTCAAACTATATATTCATTATTAATAGTTTACCTGGAACTATCCAATTTAAATCTCCGCCTTGTATTTTCCCTAGTCGTTCATATTCATCATAGTTAAAGTCATGGAAATTGAAAAATCCTAAGTCTCTTGCTCTAGCAATAGCTTGCAGGCAATCCGTTAAAGATATTTTATATATTGAATCCCCCTGCGTCGCGTCTTGGAATGGTCTACAAGAAACTCATAGGTAACTGGGATACATTTCTATTCATTTTAAGAGGGTAAGCGGCTTCACGTTTACTATTGTTATATTATGTTGTGTTCTAATACCATTGTTTTTTTTACTATAACGAAACTTAGAACACAGTACCTATACCATCAGTGATAAATAAATAAATGCAAATAAATTATATCAAACAAATTATTGAGTATACATATATGGGACATTGGACATTAAATGTCAGTTGGGTTCTGGGTTCTGGGTTCCATATCAGACAACAAAACCGCACTACTGTGCAAAAAATCAGGCTTAAATCATGATTATCTCTCCTTACACATATAAATGTGGTTAATTTAGTCAGATTCTTACTGAGAGCCAGCAAAATCAAATAACTAATATTGTGTCAAATCGATTTATTCGGGTAATTAATTGACCTAGTTAAAAAACTATTTATAACCAAGACACTAATTTATAACAATTGTCACTGATAAGATACATTCTTGGTTCACTCACCGATAAATCTGTCCATTAGCTAATAGTGGTTTGAGAGCATCTTTTGGCGGCAAACTCAAATATATAACACCGTAACATCCTAGTAGAAAAGCTGCGTTTGCTTTCTTCTTCGGGTCTATTGACGTGTAGTGAACTATTTTCTTTTTCAAATATTGTTTCAGCTTTTCGTCCAATATCGTACAGTATTTATAAACACAACCTAAATTTAATGGACCGAAATCTGAATAATAATTTTCGTAAATTAACTGGTCATCTATCGTAAAGTAATGTGCCTCAGTACAATCTTTCAATACTTTTCCTAGTCTAACGGTAGCAAAATAGAGCACGTTTTTTATATATTCTGATATAAACACAATGTCAGGGTTTCGCGTCATAGTAACATTAGATGATAACACATTTTGTAAAAATTTAATATACGAGTAAGACTCTGTCTGATTTCACAACCTGTTTAGAAAAATATGTAAATAAATTGATAAAATACACATAAAAAGTAAAAAGTAGAAATGACAACGCCATATGCATAGATTATTATTTTATACGTTAAAAATATATTTAAATTTAACTATACAACCATCGAGATAGATCAGATTTTTTATACGGGTTACCACAATCAGTATAAAGAAGCTGTCACATGTCCACAAACGATTGAGTTGGTTCTCTTTGATGTGTATACGACCTATACAAAAAGTTCAGTACTGCGCTTTATAGTATGTTCCACGTATAAAATATAGTGTATTTACTAGACTAGCTGTCACTCGCGACTTCGCGATAAATTTGTCATGTCTTCATTCTCAGTTGCAGTTGCCTTGCTGGCCAGTGGCCTTATGCTTGTTTCACACAAGGGCACAGCAACAAGGCAGAGTAATGACTTCCTGTATATATTATTATACACTTTGGTAATGACTGTAGTGAAAAGCAGACCGAAAGATAACTATGTCTGGGAAATTAAATAGGTACATTAGTCTATTGACTTTAAGTCAATAGGTATATTAACTTTTAGACAATACCTATCCGAAGATTAAAGTTAGAAAGCCGTAGATCGATAACTACATAATCGAATATAGATCGAGACCGCGAACATATTAAAATTCAATAAAATGAAAATATCGTGGCATATCGTGTGGGGCAATGTCGGGCCCTGTATTTAATGCTCCCGATTTCAATTCTTACTTTTGCCTGATAGATTCGAGTCAGTAGGTGTGTGTTCAGCCTTATATCTATGAATCGTAACGCTTTTTATTTGGTAACACTAGTGCCTGCTGTCATCTTTAAAACTAAATATGGCAACCATAGTCTTTTCCCGGTACGCAAGGTAAAGTGTCAAAGTGTCCGCTGTGTAATTTCTACGAATCTGTCGATATCTTTGTGATCTTTTATGTTTTGGTGACCGTAATAGCTATAACGCCATGCCAGTGCCTCATTCATTTTGTTATATTTCGTATTTCAGGTTTGCATATAGTACGAAATCATGGCCGAAGTTGAAGTGTAAGTATTGTTTTATTTACGAAGTGTTTGTCTTCCTAGTCTTGTAAAATCGAAGTCCTTTATTTGACTATAATCTAAATGGCTTAAACTATTTAAAATAAAGGAATGCAATGATTACTGTCTCTGATAAAATATTATCAACATAACCTGTACCCACCGAAATAACCATATTACTCTCTAGTTTTCTGTTCAATTCTGTTACTTGGGAAATTTCGTCTTATAATTCTCGTTTAAATGTTAAGTCAATTTTTAAGTAAGGCTCTGTAATTTTGAAAAATGTACATAAACTGTCATTGTTAGCGCCGCATGGATATATGAGTTAGCACATTTAAAATACACATTTGATTGTATTACACAAAGAACAGTAGGTACCAAAGACATCTCTCATTACTCATGGCTAGTTTTGGAATGGTCCTTTTATAGATTGACATCACATTTTTGTATGTGCTTAGTACCTATATTAATGTTTAAATCTAAAATTTCTGTCTAGTGAGGTTGTTGCCCCCAACCCCGTCCTGAGTGGCGGTGCTATGGACGTGAACACAGCCCTCCAAGAAGTTCTGAAGACTGCCCTCATTCATGGGGGTCTCGTTCATGGTCTTCACGAGGCTGCCAAGGCCCTGGACAAGTAAGGATTACTTCCCTGTACATTATATCATCTAATGGATTGTGATAACACTTTGATTTGTAAAAAGATTCTCATAGATGAAATACATTCATCCTCGGTGAGTATATTTATATTTAATGAACAGCTGATCAGTAAATATTATTAGAGATTCATTTAAGTATAACCATTAGTACCATTAAATTTGTCTTTTTCACAAACTTTAACACCTCATTGCATCGATCACATTGCATTGCAATTGGGTTGAATTGTAGAAAATAACTTTTTAAGATGATTTAATAAAAGTAACTATCTGCAAAATTTTATGTTTATTGCTAAGTATATTTGAGAAAGTAATACATAAAGATTGTATTCAATTCCATTGGAATTGCATCTTGTTGAATTGGCAATAGAAATAACACAATATTCATATCATTGGTGACTGTTCTAGTTACCAGTGATGTGGAAATATCTACTATTACATCAGTAATGATGGATTCTCTTTGTTGCCAATATTAATGCACGCACATAGTACCACAGTGCTTGTACCGTCAAGTTTGTGGCCTCCCAAGTGTGCTACATACCTAATTGAATGTCTAGAAATGTGTTAAAATTAGGTTCTCTTAATGATTAGAAAGATATCCAGATTTATTATTCCTGTTGATAATGTTAGCGATGGGTTTACTGATTCAATCTAATTTATTATGGTCTTTCTAAAAATGGTCAGATAATTACCAGCTTTTAAACTAATAAAACTACATAATGGTGTACAATAAAGAATTGTTGTATTGTATTGTAACTGCAGTGAAATAAAAGTGTCTAAAGCTACAAACAAACCTGTAAAGGTAATGGACTAAAGCTTATAATTATAACACTAGTTAAAGGTTTAAAAAATGAATAATGTGTATTTATCACTAGCTTGTTTCCTCCATCCATCTACCAATTCAGCCTTTAAAGGTCCACTGCTGGACATAGGCCTCCCCTAATCGACGCCACTCCGATTGGTTCGGTGCCCTCTGTATACAGTGGTTTCCCGCTGTTTTCTTCAGGTTGTCAGTCCACCTTGTCGTTGGGCGGCCTGTAC
>DWLO01002349.1:0-12752 GCA_018245335.1 Dalla quadristriga | reverse complement strand
GTTTATTGTTAGAAAGTTTATTGAAGTTGGTAACAATTTGATAATAGAACAATTTGGAAGAAACGATGGTGGCGACATTGAGATGTTGGGGGTTTCCATGGGAACGGAAAAATAGGGAAGAATTGAGAGTTCAAAATAAACAGAGTGATTACGTATCGGGCTTTCATTTATTCTTTTAACACTACTTAATTCCTTTAGACTTTTCATTGTTATTAAGTTTTTAGTTAATTATCGTAAGTGTCTCTAAAAGGGAGTGTTTTCCCAATTACATTACAAAGAACCATGACCTGTAAATATTTATTAAGTTAAGATAGGTCAGGAGTAAAAAAGCTCGTCAGACAGGGTCACTAACCAACGCGCTACGAAGTGATTGGAGTTGGATATGTATGATTGATATTTGTTTACTTTGCGAAATCTAAATAAATTTTTATTTTGCAGAAGTTTAACAAGCATCTCAACGGGGTACTACCCAATGCGCCACCGAGTCATCCAAATCGGTTCACATTATTCATGCAAGATATTGTTTTCAGGCAATTATGTCTTCCCGCAAAACAGCAGGCCGCCGCGGCACCAACAAGAAGCGTGCACAGCGCGCCACCTCCAATGTGTTTGCCATGTTCGACCAAGCCCAGATCGCTGAGTTTAAGGAGGCGTTCAACATGATTGATCAGAACCGGGATGGTTTTGTCGACAAAGATGATCTGCATGACATGTTAGCCTCTCTCGGTATGTGGCATTCATTTCCAGTTTCGTTTCTTTTTTTAAATTTTAATATTATTGATATTTAAAATTAGAGAATATACTGTCTTTTGATATCTGCCTACTGATGCCTATTTTTGGCGTATTATAGTGTTATTTACAGCATTGTTTTCTAAGTCATTTTTTAGCATGTGTGCACTTAAGTTAGGAAATTGATTAATTTGTTAAGTACTTCATAACTTAGCATAATTAATTGGAATGGAAGCCATAATAACAAAAATATGAATTTAAAAAGATGTTTCTAAAAAATTTTCTTTCTTTTCTATCCAACCAGGTAAAAACCCAACTGAGGATTATCTTGAAGGCATGATGAATGAGGCACCAGGGCCGATCAACTTCACCATGTTCCTGACCTTGTTTGGTGAGAGGCTACAGGGCACTGATCCAGAAGATGTGATAAAGAACGCATTTGGGTGAGTAGTGTGTATAGCAGGAAATGCCCTTTCATAACATGACAGTGATAAAATGCAATGATAGAGAAAGATTTGAAACCTACTATTATAATTGTGTTTGTGACTATTTTCCGACTTTACCTAGCATGAACACGGATTTATTAATGGATTCGGATCAAAGTTGGTACACAGATAGATCATGCTCCTTTAACATAAAAGATACAATACAAAAACACTTTATTGTACACCAGGACAGAATATACAAATTATGAAATACCAACACATGTTGACAATAGGCGGTCTTATCGCTAAGAGCGATCTATTCCAGACAACCTTATGCATGGAGGTCTGTGATCATTCAAAATATAGTTTTCTTTACACAAAAAATTTGTACGTCTGAATGCGGTTGATTGATAGATATTTATAAGAAAATATACTTTATTTTCATAGTGCACTATTAATTTGTATTACCAATAATCTTTCCATTCTAAAGTCTGCCGGAAGAGATTTCTGATATCAATTAGCAGTACCTTTGTACTCAGTTAGACATAAGTATAAATGTTAGTTGTATTGTGTACAAAAATTATTAAATAAATATAAAAATATGTCTAAATGCAACGCTCCGGATGCGCTTTGCATAACCAGTTCCCAACTTAATGACTTCGCCCCAGATGCTTCGACGAAGAGAACACGGGCGTGATTGGAGAGGAGCGTCTGCGCGAGCTGCTGACGACTATGGGCGACCGCTTCACCGACGACGACGTCGACGAAATGTTGCGCGAGGCGCCCATCCGCGACGGCATTTTCGACTATGTCGAGTTCACGCGCATTCTCAAGCACGGAGCTAAAGATAAGGATGAGCAGTAAGGAGAAGTTGAGGAGGTGGAGAAGTCGACAGTTGACACCGAACTTAAAGAGCGGTTACACGTTTCGCATTTATCTCGCTCGCACATTCTAAATTTTTAAATAAATGTAAAGTCTAAGCATACTTTTGAAAAATGTGATACCTACATTCTTGGCAATACGGGCAGTTTAGATATACATGTTTAAATTTCCTTAATTGTCTTGTCAAGACAGTTAGTAGATCAAGTTATTCAAAGATATACGCTTTATAATCATTGAAAATGTTAGAATGCGCGAGCGGGAGAGATGCGTATAAGAATTTGTGGAGAGGCATCTTGCCTAGCTAATGAACGTCGACAGTAAATTTAGTTACAAGTTAAATTGACCTAAATGCAGACGTAATACGGTCCTAATACAGCGGGATGTCTTCGACAGCTGGCTCGCGAATTGACGCTAACGTAATCGCCGATGGCCGTGCGCGTAAGGTGGCAACTTCTAATAGTGGTACTGAACGCACGCGGGTTTAACAATTGACCAATAAGTTAATAAATAAACCTTTTCACACTGACACACCCGCACTATAAATGTACACATTTAGAAAACACCACAAACGAAGGTCCCGAGACCAGATTTTTCTACTAAATAAATGTTTGCTTCGACCGGGAATCGAAACTGCGCAGTACGCGAATTTAAGATGTATAAGGAAGGCCGTTAAGTTTGGTGTCATCTGTAAAGTACTGGATTAGTGATGTGCATGAATACGAATTAAGGAAAAAATAAATTCAAATGTACTTAAAGCTTCCATTCCAATACAATAACGTTAACGTTTCAAACTTTACAGCTTATTCCAACTAATTTTATATTTAATTAATCTCACATGTACGCTCCTATTTTGAGTATTGTTTTGTCAACTATTAAAATATGAGACTAAGATTTCATAATGACATAATGAACTGAGAGTGCCGTACAAATTTAGATATTATTTTAATAAATAAATGGCGATTAATATTACATTCTAATAATATAAAAGTTATTGTTATTGATTAAGAAAACAAACGTTTCAATGATTTTATGGTGAAAGACACACCTTTTTTTAAAATTTGCGTATTAAATTAGGTAGTTTTTTTTACTATTCATGTACATTCATTTAACCAGGTCCAATTACGCCATTTTAAATGAATATGTAGTTTTTATATATCATTCTATTATGCCAAACTAATACAATGTGAATAAAAATAATCTGTTTAGTTGTTAAGTTAGTATGTTATGGATTTCAGTATAATCTCGAACTACACCGAGGTGCTATGTATAGACGTAAGAATATCTGCATTTTAATTTAATGAACATGCATTTCATGAAACTATGTATTCCAATGTTTTGCCTCATTCACACATGAACATTCTAGAACATCCATCGATCCATCGATCCATCAGATATTGCTATGTGTATACACGCAAAGTTATTTCATGCTCAACTATGCATAATGCGTTTACCATATGTTCAAGAAAATTCTTGTGTAAATGAGTTACATAAAGACTAATCTGAATGTATTGATATGATGGATGGTATATTGTATTACTTGAAATTCATTCCCTAAATTGCGTATTAAAAGATCACTTATGTATGATTATGAAATAACTTCTAAAATGTGTTTTGTTTGTTATAGTGTAGTTTGTATTTATGGATTAGTGTAGTTGCCACTTTTAACTAATTATTCTAGCTCTACTAATAATGGTCACGAATAGTGTTGATTTTAACCACACTAATACTATAACCGCGTATAACCTGTATTTATAATAACATGTATTTATTCTAATATTTGATTAAAATCTCTTATCTAAAATGTTGTTTTAATGAACATTTATTTTAGCGTGATTCAAATATTTGAATTATTTTTTGTCACTTTACCGAACTCACTTCCGTTGCGCGTAACTTGATGCGTCCTTCCGTCACTAATTACAAATAATGTTATCTTCGTACTAATATTATAAGCGCGAAGATTAGTTTGTTTGTTAGTTTGATACGCCTTCACGGTTTTAACCGTCAAACCGATCGTCATAGAATTTGGTAGAGCGATAGTTTGGGTTACGGGGATGGTCATAGATAGAAGGATACAGATAGTTATATTATAATAGTACCTAACGCCCTTAAAGAAGTTCCACTTCGTCATCATCACAACTCATCCACGCCCCACTACAGAGCACGTATATAGTTCACGTATATTATATAAATTTATAGAAAGAAAAATCAATGTTTCGGAATCAAGTCGTAAAACTGTATATTCGGACCCTTACCTACATGCTAAGGCTGGCTTAACCATATGAGATTCATCAAAATAATGTAGGTACTTCGGAATTGTATATTTTGAAAAGGTCTACAAAAAAGTTTAAATTTATTATTATTAATCTACCCACCGAACGTAAGAAGCAGTTATTATGGTTGCCGAATAATCCTTATCCAATTAATATGTCAGTTACGTTGGTCATGTAATGTAGATCAAAATTGCCCTTTACAGCAAATAATTTAAATAGATTTCTCAGCAGAAATCACAGATTTTAAATCACGTCCAACAAATAAGTTGTTAGCGTGACGATCGCTTGGGCACTTATGACGCCACATAGTACATTGTACTCGTGCGGTGTCGGGCCAGATATAAACTTAATGGACTATGGCCTAGACCTCATTCTGAGAGGAGACCCGTATTCAGTAGAGGGCCAGTATGATAAAAGCTTAATGACTTGGGATCTGTTTTGGGTTTGAATGGTCCAAGTTAAGGTGTTGGACTTGGACCATTGAACACGGAGAAGGGCCGACCTGAAAAGACTGGCAGGGCCTGTGTAAATCGAATAATAATGGGATCTCTTGCGTAGCCGTAACACAAACAACACTCACGCACGCACACACACTCTCTCTCACACACAAACACACACAACACACACTCAAACAGCCACACGCGATTATGACTCTGTCGATTATGACTCTGTATGATGATAGCAAATCGTCGGACAAAACCATACTTGTTACTAATTAAGTTTCTCATTTTAAGTGACAATGTACTTATGTATGTCTTATGAAAAATAAAGATTCTTTAAACCGAAACCGAGCCCAATCCCAGTATATTTTGAGCCTTTTCAGCTGGAAATAGCGGGAGGATATTAACATCATAATAATTATAGTGTTGAAAGCTAATTATAAAGCTCATTAGGTGATGAATGTATTGATAGATGAGGGGAAGTACTCGCACTAATTATTTATTAACCTAACGCTTAAAGCATTTATAGATAGGCCTGTAGGTAGCCGCTTTTAACTCTCTTCCTTATTACATGCAGGGTTAGGAATATCAAAAAGAATAATGACAGAATTAGGAATTAGTTAACTTTATTATTTAGGCTTGGTAACCATCGGAGTTACTGTACTTATTGCAGAGGCGGATTTACAAATATGCCGCTTAGACAAATGTTTACACTGAACATAATTATTATAAAGCTCCTCGAAACATACTTATACACATCTTTAATATTTTTTTTGGTTTTAGGCCAACAAACTACTTAATCTGTGTAACTTTCATGACGTAGTTATGGTTGGTTTGAGCGCCACTGTTCATCCGTGTAGACCGCGGAGACGCCTTCTTGACGCCCTCATTGAGTAACGTGCATCGATCGTGTCGGGGGTGCTTTGATGGAATCGTTTTAAAATCAATAGATCACGGCCAATCTTTCTTGATGAAGTCGGCGCCTCGCTCCGCCACCATCATGATGGCGCCCTGCGGGTTCCCGGTCGGAGCCGTCGGCATCGATGACGCGTCTATAACGCGCAGATCTGTAATTTATAATTAGGTTTAAGCTAAGCTTCTTTTCGAATGGACTGTTGCTCTTGGCCCTATTGACCTTTATGGTGCATCGCACATACGCTAAATCAAAATAAGCTAAATCAGCAATATCCGAGCTACACGGCAACGCCGCCTCAGTTCGCACAAAGGTTCGCTCCAAACTTTCGTCGGCAATTGTATCTTCATATTTTAATAAAGTTAAGTTTAAATAAAGCTATCTTTTATTTTGTGAAGCCGTCCGACTACACTAAATTTGGTCCTTCGAGCCGGACCTGGACTGTATCTATGTTTCACCGTTACAGAACTGGATGGCAAGCTAGAAGCGCTCAGCCAGGTGAAAATGAGGCAACAACGAACCTAAGGGCACAAATGCCATGACACGCAGCTGTCGTTTATCGCTGTGGTGCTGCTAGCACCCCTCTAATTGTGCTGAACATTCCACTCACTCTGGAAAGGATACCGTGAATTTGCAGCTAGCGTTCACCCATCCAACGACCCCTCCACACACCCGATATCAGTTTTGTCCTCAAATGTTTCACGTTAAACTCACTCGGGATACCGTAGACTCGCAGTTTGGTGTCGATGACGAGACCAATGGCCGCGGTGCCCAGCTGGTGGTTCTGCGGGTCGGTGTGCTCGCGCGCCATGCACTCCAGCCACTCGTCCGACCACGTCTCCGAGAAGTCGCACGCTACCGTGGTTGAGGGGTCCAGTACGATGCCGTGCTTGTTCTTCAGTGTCTGAGGGTTTGGTAAGTATAGTAGACAAGTGGTGATGACCGACTGGTTGACATTCAGGGTCCGCGGTTTAATTTGAAGACCTGCCACTCACCAAAAGCGATGATATCCTAGTGGTTAAGACATCCCACTGCTTCCCACTCGGGGGGTCAGAGGTTCAAATCCCAGGAACGCACCTATGACTTTAAGATTACTTCAAGCGCCGTAACCTAGAAAAGTTGAATATCACCTGCTTTCGGTGAAGGAAAACATCGTGAGCAAACTTGCACGCTTGAGAGTTCTCCATTATGTTCGCAAAGGCGTGTGAAATCTGCCAATCCGATTTTGGCAAGCGTGGTAGACTATGCCCTAACGCCCCTAACCATTCTCATCCTGAGAGGAGACCCGTGCTCATTAGTGGGCCGGTGATGGGTTGTGATGATGATGATGATAACTAACCATAATGTTAATGGCGTAGTCACGATTCATCGCCATAAATAATTGCAATGGTGTATACGAAACAGTTTTACACAAAAAAATATTTGCTTCGACCAAAAAGAACCCTATTTAAACACTTTATATGTCTCAACGTCACACAGAATTAACAGGTGGCTAAATTAAACTAACGCTAATTACCTGAATCAAAACTAATAATAATTACATAATAGATTGAACGTATGATGTAATATTATTGGCCATTGTGTCGCGGCGACAAAAAGGAGTCTAGCTCAGCAGTACTCAGCACAATACAGACACACAGGCAGAACTCCAATTTTAGGCAGGAGTTTAAAAGAGGGCTAAGCATTACTATTATTATGTATCTTTTGGCATTTCGCTCTTCTTTACTTTCGTAGAATACTGAAACAACTTACATCGGATTCGAAGATCTTCTGCAGATATCTAGCGCCATCCTTTAGCAGCTTCATGTCATCTGGGTGGTCGAAATAGTTGGGGTAGAAGAGTGGGGGGTCGAAGGGGTTAGTGGAGTTCAGGGTCAGGTAACCGATGCTACGTGGGAGTAGAGCTACTGCGTTCGCACTGGAAGAAAACAATCAGAGTTTGGCTGCAACCTATAGTAGCCCACTGCGTGCAGTGTTTCTCCTTATTACTAAGGAGGGCTCGAGCACACTCCATCACGCTGCTCCAATGCGGATTAGTGGCCCAACCGAGTGTCGGAACTTACTCAGGCCGCCCGAAGGTCTCCACCAAAGCTGTTTGATATCTATCAAATCTAACGATAACAATAGGGACTTATGGCCTAACATGCCATCCGAAGCACGGAAGCACTCAAGAAATTTTGCCACTAGCGGACACCCATCCAACTCCCGCGGCCGGACCGGCGCGGTTTAACTTGTCCATAAGTTCCGAATGTTACGATTGTCACTCGCCGATTAAAGAGTTTGTTGCTATTTTGTTGGTTTTTCCTTACTTCACGCTGCAACGGATCGACGTGGTTACGTGCATAGATTAGGTAAACTTTAACCCTGTAAAAATGCATGGTTTCGGGAATTAAACGCGGGCGGAGCCGCGGGCAAAGCTAGTAACTAATAAAGCAAGCATACTTACGAAATGTTAGTTCCACTCTCTGGACAGTGACCAACCTTTTCCCCCACTACGCCAGTCTTCGAGCATTCCGCGTAAAAACCATTGAAGAAGAATTGCAGATCTGTCTGATTGCGCTTTCTATCTGCTAGACTCGAATACAAGATACCTGTTACCTGTGCAGGGAATTCATTACATTATTATTACATTTCTTATTATTGTACTAGTACTAAGTATAAAACTCGGGGGCATTCGTGGTCCCAATGTCATAAACGTTAACCATCGGCAGTAGGAGTTCGCAATGAAATTCAAGTAAATCTTCAACTCAGTCACATTTAGCTTCGATTTATACATAATAATATGGAGGTGACGACGTGATAAAAAAGTAAGTTTGTAAGTTTGTTTATACATAATAACATTATATTATGATGTCGTTAGTGTCGTTACCTACTAAAGGATTTCTATCTAAGTTGTGTTATGTGATTAATGGTTTATGAACATTGTAGCATGGAGTTTGAAAAATGCAGACATTTGAGGTATCAAAACAACAAGCGTTGATGATTTGATATCGTAAGCCAGTAGGGAGAAAGGCCACTCTAAGCCATTGTTAAGATTGTTATATTATAAGAAAAAAAAAAGACAGACTGAAAAGCTGACTAAAGAATGGAATTTTTAGTCAGCGTCATATGAACGAAAAATGTGATATGAATAGGGCGTAAGCGTTTGTCCGGCCTCTGAGTTCGTTCAACTTGGCTATATTTAGTCCTTTTAAGACCTAAGTATACGTATAATCAACGCTAGGGTATCGACAGCGACATAATACTACACTGCAGTTTTTAGCTAACGCTACAATCTCGGCCGCTGACCTTATTAAGAATTCTTTTTGGGTATCAAAATGAAAAGTATCATACTCGTAAGCTCAGATACATTATATCAGAGCTCTTCAAAGACTTTCGAGAAAAGGCGCGGGAACATTAAGCGCCAGTTTTACTTGTCTGGGACGATTGTGATTATGACCACCGATGTAAAATAAATTAAAAAAATATACGGTAAAAAAATAACACCATTGCATTTAAATTCCCTGTGTTGCGGATGGCGGACAGACACAGTAAACAACATAAATTTACGTCCAAGACCCGAGCACAAACATTAATTATCTGCCAAACAAATGTATGCCTCGGCCTGGCCGGGAATCGAACCCGGGATCCAAGGCTCGTCAGTCTGGCTTAGTGACGTATGCGCCACGGAGTCTTAGTACATATGATTGTAATTTGCAATATCTGAAACTATAAACTAAACTGTCATTGTAGAGAAAGTGAAGGTTCTGTTTGTTTAAATAACTGTCATCTTATAAGTTAACGGTTTTTGATGACCCTGTTTGTTGTGACGGGTTTGGTAACACGACTTTGGTGACGTAGTACCTACGAAGTGATTTTTTAAAAAATTCTACGGAAAAACAATTCAACTCAGCGAAGCGAGTTATGAAATCGAGTTGCATAGCTGGAGGAATGCGACAAACAATACAACTCTATTATAAGTACCGTAATAGTCTGTGGTTTACATACATCGTATCAATAACCCTTTCTACCTTAATCACGTTTTAGCTGCAGTAACAAAGCATCATTTGTAGGACTATTGCAGCCTAGCTCTATTCAGACATATTTTATTAGCTTTATACATTTCCTCATGCGACTCTACCTCTTCATGGTGCATTTATTCATGCATTCATTCATTCAACTTCATGGTTAGATACCAAATAAATAAAATTGAATCCAAAATGTTCACACTCGGCAATCGAACGGGGAAATGATTACAAAAAGCACATTTCTGCGAGCCTACATTTTGTGTCGTTGACAACAACAATTATTTGAGGTAGCGTTGGCAGAAGGCGTTTCGGTCTCGACTCTCGTGTCACACTTACAATATTCGAATATAACACTATCAAATCGGTTCGCGCAATATTTTTTTCCGTAGAGAAGAACTTTTTTCTTCGAATGTACACTTACTGTTACTGTCCTTTACAGCGTCACCGAAAACCGTGGTGAGCTGGAGGAGCTCATCCACAAATCAGAAGAGGACGAAAATATTCTCCGTATCCCGGCCACGTACATAAATTGTGGAAAGAATCCTCATCATCCTGTGTAGACTTTGACATGGGATACTTAAAAAAGTGCAACAAAGCAGCGACGCATTAGCCTCTGGTGCTGCCCGTGTCTTGAGGCGATGGTGGCCATCTACCATCAGGAGGCCGGATTGCCTTAAAAAAATCTAAAACTAACCTGCGTAATACCGGTTGCGCTGACGGGGCCTTGCCTGTTCAACAAGTACTCAGTCAGTACTTTCCAGTCCAGTTTTTGCGTGTTCTCCAACTTTTTAATAGTATAATACAACGTGATTCCCAAATGGTTCCTCAGATTGTATCCCACAGGGAGATCTCTCACGATTGGGATGCGGAATTTCTGTAGAGTTTCCTTTGGTCCTATGCCGGATAACATCAGAATTTGGGGACTGTTCAGCGCTCCAGCAGATAGGATAACCTGAAAAATATGTTTTGTTTGAATTACCCGGACCATGACATGCCTGCCTGATATGTGAGATATCACACACATCTGATTGCGTTCTGTCAGCAACGTAGGAGAAATATAGGAGGATATAGGAGGAGGATAGGACTGGTTGATGCTTGCTTTAGCAAATTGCAGCAGGCTAAGCTAAGGCAACCATAAGTGAAGTGAGCGAGGATAGACCCGTGCCTTGTAGTAAGCCACTATGGACTTATGTCAGGAAGGTTTCGCCGAAATTCAACACATTTCCAAAGGGAAGAAGAATCCAAGTCTGTTTTACGCAAACAACGCCACGTGCAATTGGTGAAAATATGTTTAGGTTGTGTAGGTTGGAAGGTACCTCCTTCTTAGCGTATACAGTTCTGAGCTTCCCCGCCTCATCATAGTACTCGACGCCCACGGCCCGAGTGGTCTTGCCGAACGTCTTCGTCAGCACCCTGCTGACATGCGCGTTGAGGGCGACGTGCAGATTGGGTCTCGTCTTTAAGAATGCTCTTGCTGTCGTGTACCGTTGTCCATGTCTGTATTATACAGAAAAATATATTTTTGTTAGGAAAATATCGGTCTTCTCACTCCGTTTTGTTTGGATACAATCTGTTGAAAGTTAGTCCTTCACAACTGAGAAATTAAATGAATCAAAAGTAAATTCTAGGTCCATTGTATAACGTTAGACTTTGCCCGCGTAAGTATAATTACTATTTCCATACAATCTTTAACCCCCAAATTTGAACTTTGGAACTAACATGACTGTAGCCTATATAAACATGTATTTCCAGGGTTCAAGCTGTCTCCGCACTAAATTTCTTAAGAATCTGTTCAGTCGTTTTGGCGTGGACATCTATCCTTACAAACTTTCGCATGTATAGTAGGAAGTAGGACTATCGAAATAGCAAATGTGTAGCCATAACACCCTATAGACATCTGTCCTGTAACCATCTTCGGATATGTCCGTGGTATTCCACAATGAAAAATAGAGCTACTCCCGAAGACTGCGGAGATTTACGACATAGAAAAAAGCCCATTATTAGTGTCCGAGTCATGGCGTTTTTAGCACGTTTTCAGCTGTTCATACGGTGAATGCTCTGATGGTTGTATACGGTGATTCCACCAATCTTATTTCTTTATCGCATCTATGGCAAAAAAAATATTTCATCGGCATCTCATTGATTCGCAAGCAGCATCTGATACTACCAGCTTGTCACTAATCATGATTCTTCTTGTTCCAGACGAGCGGTTTGTGGAAGGAATTTCCAACTGAGGGTTCCCGTTTTCCCTGAGGAATTTCACACAGCCACATCAGCATGAAGTTCTTCAAGAAGAGTGTTCAACATCCGTCCGCTATCGCACTTGGGATACCACTGTTATTTCACAAGACCATCACGATAACAATTACTTATTACGTGGCCTGTTTGTCTACCTACTTTAAACAAATAAAAAGAAAACTTACAAGTTGAATGTCTGCGCGATGTTGAATCCTTCAGGGGTTGCTGGGTCATTCATATCTTGGATGACAGGCAGCCCGCTCTCGGTGAAAGCCCGGAGCAGCTCGTTCACGAACGGTGGCTGATAGTTGAACTGTGCCAAAAGTTAATTGGATTACCAACCTACAATGATGGATAGATTACAACTATGTCCAAATTTCGTCTATTGGGATTTAGATAGGTTTCCTTTGTTTTGGAGGAAGTCGGTCTCTTATTATTAGCTGATAGCAGTCGTTAAGCCTTGTTGGGTGTTCCGTAGACTTCGAGTGGCCACTAGACGCTAGCTCAAAATAGCTAGATGTGGTCCCTAAAACAACCATCAAGACGCAATTGGCTGCAAATGGTCGCTTCTTACAACTGAGGAGGCTTGGACAATATTCTGCTACGCTGGTCCAATGCGGATTGGTGTAGGGTTAGTGGCCAACCCGAGTGTCGGAAGTATTTCGGACCACCCGATTGCCTCCGACAAGGCTTAACGACTGTTATCTGACGATAACAACCGAAGTACGGAAGCGGTCAAGAAATTTTGCCACCAGCGATTACCTATCCAACTTCAGGCCGAGACCGGGCGGCGTAACTCGTCAATAAGTCACGATTGACACTCGCCGCGCGACCATAAACGCGTCTAG
>DWLO01002348.1:0-12757 GCA_018245335.1 Dalla quadristriga | reverse complement strand
AACCCTGGACCCCCCGAATACAAGGCCGCGAAGTCTTAACCACTAGGCTATCATCGCTAATAATAAAATATATAATAATTATAAATAAAATAATAAAAATAAATGAAATAATAGTTATATACTAATTATTGTAATGTATTGCGATGTATTGTAATGCAGTGTAATATTGTGTGTACTATATTCATTGTTAAATGTATATGTGAGCAAATAAGGTATCTGGTCATGCCAGAGAAGTAATTGAAAGACTAATAAAAAAATAAAAAATAAATAGTTACCAACTCAGTCTACCCAATGCGACCATACAATAATTTTATCACCTGTTTGAAGAAATTACTTAAATTTTTTAGAATTAAATATCACGAATATCAAAGCTACATGATAAGTATCATTTTGTCACAAACATTACCACCGCTTCGTACCTAAGAGGGCATGATTTGATGATTATTAGTATGATAAAAGAAGAATTGCTATGATCAAATCATATGCTTCGTGATCAAACGAACTTTTAGCGAAATTCGATGGATATTATGTGAGTTGGTTCAGACGAATAGTGTTTACTGTCAGTACGCATCGAGCGATCGCCGAGAACGGACGGTTCGTTGCAACGCCACCCCCCGCTCTTCGTAAACGACGACGACGCAGACAAGGGAGCGTCGCTTAAACAATTGATAACTCCAGGAGAGAGTTTGCCCCTATCATTTATTGAGCGCTTCCGTGCTTCGGAGATTACGTTAAACCGACAGTCCCGGTTGTTACCGTTAGATAACAGTCGTCAAGCATTGTCGGAGGCTTTCAAGCAGCTTGAAAACTTCCGACACTTGGGTTGGACACTAGCCACGCACTCTCTGATTAAATGGAAATCTCAAAAACTACCTACTTGGATTATGAAGCTAACATTTTGCAGGGTGGTAGTTTATAAATAGGAAACATTAGCTTAGATCGGAAATTGCGAAATATAAGTTGCATTATAAAGGGATGAAATTTGCGTTTAAATTCCAATGTGTGAATTCCAAATTCCACTAAAATTTCGATGACTTGGGACGTGTTGGTCAGTGACCCTGTCTGACGAGCCGTTGGTCCCGGGTTCAATCCCCAGCCAGGGCAGACATTTATTTGGCAGATAAATGTTGGTATTAGGGTCTTTTGCGTTAAAATGTGTTGTGGTTTCTGTGTGTGTCCGCCACCCGCAACACGGGGAATCCTAGTGAGGGGGTGTGAGTGTGTAAGCGTTTATTTATTCATCTAATGTTTGATGTGATTTAAATTCTACGCGCACGATGACGCGTGCAACAGCTAGTTATATCCTAAATGCCAAAATTTGTTTGTTTACCATATTACTGATCTTCATAAAATTTGGTACAAGGACTGCGTGATCAGTAATCAGTAATCATTTAATTTCACACAACGGGTACATAAAATGTTCACGTTAAAAATAAGTTTAATCTGTTAATATGGCGTACAATTTATTAATATGTATAATAGGTTTCATTAAGAGCAATCAGGTATTTATTATCATTCATTATAATGAATGTCATTTTAATTAAAATAAAATTGATGCCTATAGAGAAGTCAGTTGTACATAATCATTATTCATTCCTGAACAGTATAATAGCCTTTTATTATTAGTATGTGTCTTGTTTAGGATTTGAATCTTGATAGATTAAGCTGCTTTAGTTGGTCTAGAAGACGATTTAAATGTTTGGTAGCCATATAATATAGGTACACTTTTAAGGTACAATTTAGTGTTTGGGGTTTTAGATGGTAGAATATCCCGCGGGTGTCGTACGAAGCGACTTAGGGAATATAACGGAGAACAAGCAGCAGCGTCCTCTGTGCAGCAACTACCATCTACTGCGATCACCAACCATCGTGGTGATTATGGGCAAATCTTTCTATTTTTAAAAGAGGTTGTTAGTCCTAAAAACTAGTTTGGCTTTTGTTTTTCGTTTAATATCATAAAATTTCTTTGTTGAGATAAATGAAAAAAAAAACAGCTGTGTACTATTGGTTGTTGATGAGGTAAAATATAGTATTTTTCCTAGTTTTTCTTACAAGTTTAGTAGGCACGTCTAAGGTCAAACGAGTCACGGAGGAGATCATAAAATACTTTATCCACGAATATTGATGATACACTTAACGCGGACAATGCCACGGGAAACAGCTAGTAAATTATAAGAAACAAGAAACTCACGTACAGAATGTAAAAAATAAGTCTCCATTATACTTTTCCCAATTTACAACAAAATGAAAACAGGAGCGAAAATATTAATGGGAAATGGAGTCTGAATATTTTTTAACATATTGTAGTTATCATTGCCACACAAGCTGTTTTTATTCGTATGCAGTCAACTGCGAACACGGCAGAAATTGTGATTTATGATATAACAGAATGGGGAGGTTGGTCATTGCCAAACGATGGAATAACAGACGAGTACTTACTGATATTATTACCAACTACGTAATAGAGGCGTGTAAGCTCATCAAACAATAGAAGCAATACTTCGCAACACGTTCAGACCAACCACATCGGTATCCGAGTCAAAATAAGATTATTTTTTATTGTTTATATAGCACCTATATGTACTTTATAGGTTTTTTTTTGGCTTCTATGCCTCTATTTGGTGTTACATAATACATAAAAATAAACATTACATATTTAACATTACATTACATAGTTAACATAGTTTAACATTACATAGTTAACATAGTTAAACATTACATAGTTAACATAGTTTAACATTACATAGTTATATGAAAATAGTTTTTATTCAGTAAAAAAAAAAGTAAAGTGTTTTGAATTTGTAAATTTTTTATAGTTCTGTACTATATTTCATTATACACACCGAGTCGAAAGTGCTTCATTTCCCACTGTATAGTTTAGATCCGGTTGAGAGTTGGAATAATAGATTCCTGTGCATTGATGGAGCCGGGTTTGTCTCAAACGTCCTTAGTGCTATGGCTGAAATTATGAAATTAAATTCATCGTAGACTAAAACTGTTTAGAACTTCACCTCTGCGGTTTCAACAAATAGGAACTGACATTGTATTTATCAAGAGGACTTAAACAATGATAGTGCGGTACGGTAGAAGTACCTACGGTTTGTACTGATGGGGAAAATATGAGGAGAGGCTTGTCTGGAAAGGTTGTCTGGAAGAAATCGCTGTCTAATAAGACCGATTTGTGCAAGTTATATTAGCTATTAATTTGTTTTTTACTGTACTTCTCTTTTTAGTTGGTACACAATAAAGAATATTTGTATTGTATTTAATTGGATAGAGGATAAAGAGGATTCGATCCTCACTTGAAAATGAAGCGGACGGATCACGGACCAATCATGGAGAACCATGGAATTTTAAAGTTCATGATCACATGAATTAATTAATTTAAATGAAACTATACAGTTTCAAGTACGTAATGGCTGTAGTGAGCGCACGCTCGAAAATAATCAGTGTAAGCATCAGCGTAACATATATTTTTTTCTGTATCAGAAATTTATTTGACAGTAGGTATAACTTAGTTGGTGTGTTTGTGCCTACCTCACAGTCCTCCAGAGTTGACTGGTAGAGAATGCCCAGCATTAAGTTAGCCCGTTGTAATCCTTAGTAAGGTTATTGTTTACAAAAAAAAGACCGAAACCGCAGAACGGCTGGTTAATTGTGTAACTGAAGACGAGACTAACGATATCGCCTTGATGTGATTTTTCGGACAAATTTGAACTTACCGCCGTTTAAACGATGCCTGGTGAATTGTTATTACGATTGTGATAATAATCAGCTTGTACTGTAAGTGAAGCCAACCGACCTCTTTAAAGTTGAAATTTGCATGAAAAATCACATGAAGGCGATACCGATAGTCTCGTCTTGCGTTACATAATTATCCTCCGGATTTTGCTGAAATGTTCAGTGGGTGTATAGTGTGCACTTATTTACAGTATAGTACCGTGTATCTCCATATCACCAAGGGTTTTAGCTTTAGCGCTTAGCGTCTGTACCCTAAATGTCTCATTTTTAATAACTTTTCACCGCCAACATTCACATTATATCCTTCATTAGACTCAGTGAGATTTATTTGTAATGCAAATAATATTCACTGCTTAAAGTTTTCTCTAGCATAAAGCTGACTGCTTAAAAAAATGATATAACATGACTGAAACATGACGAACTAAACAATTCAATACACAATAAATACATTTATCAAAAATAAATGATAACTTTAAAATATATTAACTTCATTTCTGGCTATCTACCCGTTCATATATTTACTTAACCACTTTGATACAACGATGTCTAAAATTAATAACTACAAAACGAATTCCCCACACAAACAAAATAGCATCGTAGCCGCTTGTCAACATGTAAGGGGCCTCAGATGTCCCCTCGGTTTCCCCTCAGCAAGGGCCCCACAAAGCTCTACATTACCGCATCAAATAATAACACTCAACGTAAAGAGGTTCCACCTCTCACGGACCCTCCTGCCCGGTCGATACGGTAAAAGGTCTTATTGATACACTTGATAAATTAAGTATCAGACACTAACAATGCGACTTAAGCGTGGAGACGCTGAGGCTGAAGGGTGGTTGAGTTTGATCATACTACCACTACTACTCACACCAGTGACTGTGGTTAGCTGTATCACCACACTGGGCTATTGGGTGCTGGACACCATGCCCTATTAAAAGCAAGACACTTGACATTGGAAACTTTTTAATTTTCCCAATATTAGAAAAAATATTTTAACTTATTTAAAATTAATTAAAGTTCAGTCTGTAGACCATAACCACTTTTGACGTCATAAGCTAGTATTCTCATATAAATTGTATGAAGCCATCACGTTTTGGCAATACATAAAAAGTATCTCAGCTGACTCGACAGTCCACATCTCTATTGTATGAGTCAATTGAAGAAATTATGATAGCAAGCCGATGAATTCAAGTCATTCAATTAATATTATGTTTATCAATTTTCTATCCTTTGAATAAGTATTGAAATATTTTACTATAAAATTTCATACTAATGTAAAGCTTTTGAGCTGAACAATTTCAATCATTTTGCTAGGCAATAATAAGGATCAAAATCATTATTGAAGCCCCAGAGCTTCATGAGTAAGTTGAATGGAAGGATTACGGTATAATATACCCTGTTAACAAGCAAAAAAAAGTAAAACCTTTTCTTTGCCTGAAAATTAACAGGTGATTGATAATAAATCCACATTAATTGGAATTAAGCCGAAGGTTAGCAAGATTATTAACGTTGATTAAATTGAAACAATAACAATAATGGAATTTTTTTAACTACTTCAAAAACTCTTCAGGAGACTTGTCAAAGAGCACCACTCCAGATCTAAGTGTAGGTATTAAGTAGTTACACCAGTATAAGATATGATTAGTTATGTATATAACATAATGTATGTATGATGTATGTTTCTATGCATGTATACATACGTATGTGAGTTTATTTATGTATTTAGCACTTTATATTACACGCTTACATAAACGCTTACACACTCACACCCCCACACTAGGATTCCCTGTGTTGCGAGTGGCGGACACACACAGAAAACAACACAGTTTTGCACACCCAAGACCCTAGTACAAATATTTATCCGCCAAATAAATATAAGCCTAGGCTGGGGATCAAACCTGGGACCCTCGGTTCGCCAGTCAGGGTCACTAACCAACGCGCAATGGAGTATTATTATTATTATTTGGGAATTGCTGCCAACTCCCACTTTTTCTCGCCAGGCATTAAGTCCGCCCTTTGTAAAACCTAGGTTTAGATAAAGGAATAAATAATAATATTTTTTAACTAACATCCTAGAAATATACTGCTGTGTTATTGCAGTGCGACAAGTACACTATTCTTTGAAGTAAGATTTACAACATTATTTCTAGTAGTGACACAAAGCTTTGTTTAGCACGATAAATGAACGCTACCAAAACATTTACCTGATAACTCGAGTAAAGTGAAATGTTCACAGGAAAACGAGACGCATACTCAAAGC
Source organism: Dalla quadristriga (assembly GCA_018245335.1). Lineage (NCBI taxonomy): Eukaryota > Metazoa > Arthropoda > Insecta > Lepidoptera > Hesperiidae > Dalla > Dalla quadristriga. The sequence goes on along the minus strand of DWLO01002348.1, from coordinate 6,756 downwards.
TCAAGCTTGTAAATCTGGAGTGCCTCTACGAAGCGTACAGGTGGTGCTATTGCGTTATAATATTATTATACGAGACGGGGCAATGCAGACGAGAAAATCTTACATAATTAGGTTCGTCCCGGAATTACCCGGTAATACCCGGGCTAGACGGCTTGTTGCCGCCGAGCCCCTTCACCGGCAAATGAAGCTAGAATCAAATGTACATATCGAAAATCTTAAGGTCCCTGCCTGTGAAGCGTGCAAATCGACTTACGTCTTCTCAAATGCTTAGTTGGTACAAGAAGCTTATACACTACAAGGAGTTTCCCGCGGCTTTGTCACCGTAAGATTCCCTCGTTTATACCACAGAAACCGTGGTATTTTTTTATATTTTACCGATAAAAAGTAGCCTATGCCACGCTCCAGCTAATAAACTATCTCTATGCAAATAATCGCGTTGAACCGTTGCTCTGTTGCAGCGTTAAGAAGGAAAAACTAATGAACAAACACACTTCCACATTTATAATATTGGCAAAGATACTGTGCTGTACAGGCTTTTAGACTATGAAGACCACAAACTGTAAGTCCTCAACGCCGAGTAGAGTTGTTACTGTTATGATTTAATTTAGACTAGGGAATGCTCGCGACTTCACTCGCGTGAAATTTCGGCGTGCAGAACATTTTAAAGCGTGCTATTTTAAATAGCGGGCAATGCGGCTGAACAAGCTTCCTTCGTGGGGCATAATAGGCCCAGACTGTAATATCAGCGCTGTGTTCTCGCGCGGCTTCTGCTCAGTCTGGGCCTATTGGAGGATTATGCTGCGGCACTGATACCTATTGAGTCACAGGTTAAGCGTTAAGGTTAAGTCGGTTTACAAATATAATATATATAGTAATCAGTTACTACATAAGTGTAGATCATATGCTGTAGTGTTGTAGCGTAATCAACGAATAAACGCATATCTTTATCTCTTTATTTGCTTTACAAAGAATGTTCACTGAGTCTAATGGAGGATATATGGATGTTGGCAGTGTGAACTAAATGGGACACAGACGGTAAGGGCTAAAAGTTCCAAACAGATTGAGATATTAAGTTAAAACATACACGGTAAATTAGTGTACCCTCTAATATCCTTAAAGATTTAGAAGTACTGCTCTATCTATCCGGAATAAATAGTTTTTGTTAAGTATAAAAGCATAGGTTGCAATTGTTGCGAGTCACATTTCCTACAAAATGTATGGGAAAAGATTTTAGTGATTCCTGACTTACAAGTACTCTTACCTCAGTTGATCCAAAGAGCATTTTGATCCTTACAAGAAATAGGAACGATTGGCATCAAAAAAATGTTTTGTGTAAACCTACCATTATCTTACTGACTATATTTTTTTTCCAAAATCTGTGAATGCAGGTCGTAATATTTATAAATACTACGTTTTTTCTGACGTTTTCCTGTAGTTACAACGGCTCAGGTACCTGCCATTAGTGTCCCGTCGCGGAAATGCACCCTGTATGTTAATGGAGAAATTGTTAAAACATTTTTCTTTTTTTTATTGATAATTTTTTGGACAACCGTCCTTTTCTGGGTAAAGACTTGCCTATGGATGAACAACTGTAATGGAAAAACAATCTGAGACTACTGCTACTTAGATTAACGTACGTACAGTAATATATTTGTATTCTTAAATTGAATAATAATAATCATGTAGAATTGCATGTTATCTATCAATGTATAATTTTTCTCTTTCGGTTGGAAAGTTTCTCAAGTGTGTAATTCACCTCATGACGAAATAAAAAGTTTTGATTTGATTTGTTTTGATTTATTAGGATTCCCTGTTTTGTGGGTGACGGACACACAGAAATCATCACAATCCAAGACCCAGCAAACGCGGTAAATGCTGAGTATTTGCTCAAGTATTGTACTGCGCTGCCTTTGTACCACATATAATGCTCTAGGAAACTCTGATGTACATTTTGGCAGTTGACGAAATAAATGTGTATTCTATTCTATTATATTCAAACATTTATGTATATATTATAATCTTTCAATTAGTTCTACGCTCGCTCATCTATACGCAAGCAAGTATGATTACAGTTTAAGTATAGCTTTCATTTAAATATTTAAAACCGCCTTTATCCGCTTTCTGCTTCGCCCAAAGGTTGACTGGTAAAGAATACGTTTAGTATTAAGTCCACCTTTTATACCATAATTGTTTTAAAATTGTGTTACAAAGTTTAAATATTAAAAAAAAAAAGAATTTAAAATATTAAATTGAATCTGCCAAACTAATGTCTGCAGCCGGGGATCGAACCCGGAACTGACAGCGCGCCCTGGAGTCGTCCCTCCTAAGAAGATTTATGCTCCTATACAATTTATTTAATCACACAAATAACGCGGGCTTAGAGAAAAATTGTTCGATCACGATAGGGAATAGTGTAACGCTGCCGTAGCGAATGCATCGCAGCTGCATCCCCCGGTTTTATGGCGAAATAAAACATTAAATATTGCCCCGCAGTGGGGCTGCTTGATGATTGAGCAACTAAGGTCCAGTATCCACAGTACCGGTTTATTTGATTAGTTTCTGTCGCTGGCGATACTTTTTTATACTGTGCGCCACATTTTTTTTGTTATGAGTATAGCGATGATAGGCTAAGCTAAGTGGTAAAGCCTACAGCCTTCTACTCGGGAGATCAGGGGTTCACATCCCAGGCACCTGTGACTTTTCTAAGTTATGTGCGCTTTGAGTTATTGAATATAATCGGCTTTCGGTGAAGGAAACCATCGTAACTTATGTTATTTATTTACGCTCAAAGTTGCGTTAAATTCGTGTTAAAAATGGATCTTTCGAGGCTTGTTACTTCTAAACCAATATGGTTTTTTATGTTCTGTAGGCGTATACTTAGATAATGGTGAGACAAATAGATAGGCTCAGGTTTGGGCGTAGAGCCACAAACATTTTAGTTATTTTTTGATTACGTATGGAAAAGTACTGGGCTTGCGTCCCTTTAATACGTAAAAAACGGCGATCGATTTAGTTCAATTAATTATTCAATTTGATAAATACTTTTAAAATAATTGTTTTGTCCAAACACAAATGAGAAAAATCACAAAAACTGTTCAACTACAAGTAAAAAGAATAATAGTAACCTTTATATCAATAAATGCACTTCAAAGAAACGTTCTTTTGTTTTACACAAACTATCTATTTACCTTTTCGTCGACCAAAATTACAATGTAATATTATTTTCGATTCCTTTTTCAGTAATTGGCGGCGTTCGCATCACCGCACTGCTATTAGCAGCAAGCAGCCAAACTCCTTACAGTACTTAACACAAACATTGTAATACTCAAAACTTAATTTTAATCCAATTAGACTAACTTGCATGGCGTACCTATTAAATGTTTTCCTTTCAATGGACATTTGGCAATTGCACCATCATTATTAAGCAATTTAGTAACACAACGCTAAGCCGTTTTGTACAAGCTGTGGTCGCCTCTAATTGGGAAGGCACAGAAAATGATGTTTATTGTTTAGTACGTAGAGTTTGTGTGAAATTTCCGTTAGCAACACAAATCAATTAAAATAAATATCAGGTGGTAAGTATGCGAAAGAAATAGGATTGTGGGAATTGAGATTGTTAGTGTAAATTAGTCATGTCATTAAATATTAGTAATCGTACAGTTAGAAATCGATAGTATTTGTCCTTTTCGAAGCTGGTCACAGATGCGTTGCTGCCCCTATTCGAAGCTGCTGAATCCTTTACTGAATTACCTTTAAAATTTAGGTGATATTATTATGACAGTTATATCAGTGGACATCGTAGGACGCTACAGTTTTAATAACTTTACTAGATTTACATAAAAATCCAATGAATTAATAATAATAAACGCGTATCCACGCACTCCCACGCCCAAAGATTCCCTGTTCGTCCAAGACCCGAGCACAAAAATGTATCTGCCAAATAAATGTCTGCCCCGTCCGGGGATCGAATCCGCGACCCACGGCTCTTCAGACAGGCACTGAACAACGGGCTACCGAATCGTCCGAATTAAGTCTAAGTCTAATTAAAACAAATAAAACCGTGAAAGAAAAGTTTATCAGCAGCGTATGCATGCATCTTTCACGCGCTGCTACCAACGGCAGATTCGTACTGTCCATTAAAAAGTTAAGACGGGACAGAAAAAGCTTTGCAGCTAAATGCCGAAAGGAGCTTTTTAAAATTCCGTGCAAAAACTTACTTGTAAATTCTAATGCAGTTAAGTTGAAAGTGTATCGTCTTAAGTAAGTAAGAACGGCATTATAAAGTACTAGCGGTTGCCCGTGACTTCGTCCGCGTTAGATTCACAATCAATGAAGACCATTATGTTTGCAGAACATTGTACTTACGCAAAACGCTAGCGCACACGCGTAATGAAGTTCAATAGCACTTATTTCTCCGACTTACTCCGGTTTCACTCGCGTAGGTCCCGATCCCGTGGGAATATCGGGATAAAAAGAAGCATACGAGTATGTAACTCGCTGATAACGTAGCTTTCGACAGTTGAAAGAATGTTTAAAATTGGTTCTGTAGTTAGTCAGTCTATTTGTTACAGACAAACACAAGCTTCCTCTTTATAATATTAGTGTTGACTAGGAAGCGGCAATAGCCGAGTGGTTAAGACTCCGGGCTCCTACTGGGGAAACGGGGTTCGAACCCCTTGCATGAGAATAACTCCTTTCGGAGTTAAGTGCGTTTTGGGCAATACAATACACAGAGGCATACATAATTGGTTATACACGGAGCATAATAATATTATGTACGAAAGCAGCGAGTGTTACAATTTAAGGATTTTTATTCAGTAAGACTTATTATAAACTTAATATAAGACTTATTGTAAATGTACAGTAATATTTTAACCAAATGATTAGGCAGTTTAAATGTACTTACCTAAGCTTTATTCACAAAACTGTTTGACGGATTAATAAAATAAATATAATAAAGGAATTTATTTTATAAATAAAACTTATATTATTTATTAACTAAAATATTATTAAGGAAATATGTAATATGTATACCTAATCTTATATTATGTTACCAATAAATAAAGTTGCATTGTCTGTCTGTGATATTAAAATTAGCGTCAATAATAAACGAATAATCAACCGTTTATAGAATGTTTGCCTGTCTGTTCGCCTGCATTTTTTGTTGCTAATAGGCTCTGAAATCTTTAAGGATTATATATCAAATCAACACATTTTATATCATCATAAGATAATTGACATTGAAGACAGGATAAAGCAAAAATATTCCATTTACGCGTATATTTGCAACAGTCATAGGTTTGAGTTCATTATCCATCTCATTATTCATACACCACGCGATAATCCTGTCTAGATTGCTGAGAATAAGCTAATGTCAGCAGCGGTTTCTGATTCCCTGCAGGTATATCATTAGATCGTCGGTAAACATTGAGTATTCACAGCTTATTATATTCGTGATGTCGTTAATGAAGGCAGATAATATCATCGGACCTTAATCCTGCCGAAAACCAGAATCGGCAGCGTCCGCATAGGATCTGTACCCATTAATAACTACGATAGTACGAAAACTATTTGTGATAAGTATGAGTCAAACTACATAACAGGGATTTTCTACTCCCGGGGTAAAACAGAAGCCTAGCTTCACAGAATCTCTTCGCAGTAGTCACTCACACATAATCACACCGATAGGTTCACGTACGCTTCGTCGGGGTAAAGACCTTATTAGCGCCGGCTCAGTTGCGGCATCAGCATAAAGCTGCAGCTCTCGCGAATTCAAAGCGATTAACGGACAAGTAATATATTTCGAGTGATTTTATGGACGAATAAAGCAATCTCCTGTTATGTAGGCTTTAAATGGTCATCTGACTGAATTTTTATCTGAGTATTTAATAAAGATACTTTAAGTGTCACTGAGAAATCCAATAAGTTTAACTGGTCTCACTACGTGAACTCTTAGATAACGTGAACTCTTAGTTAACGCGATGACTTACAATGAGTGCACGGTGTCCCTCCCTGTTTTGTTAAGGCGATACATCGATCCTCACTTGAAAATGAAGCGGACGGATTACGAACCAATCACGGAGGACTATGGAGTTTTAAACTGACAGTGATGCAACTATTTCGTGATTAGTGAAATGGCTATAGAGAGCTCGCTCTCGAAAATAATCAACGTATTTAGAAAATAGTGCATTTAAGAAATGATTACTTACTATGTTTTAATAATAATTCCGTGAACTAATTCGTGAAAACATAGCAATCGTACAGAAAATGGAAAATAATTGGAGTTTTTTTCATAAAATTCATTTCGTGAAATTTCTGTGCCTATTTCTGGTGTGCAATAAAGTATTTTTTTATTGTATTGTAGCCCTCTTAATCATGTTGCACTGAACAAGTTTTACAATAGATGGTCAATTCAAATATAAATTACACTTATTCAGATATTTAGTGTAGCATGCAAATATTACATAATTATTTCACTGAAACCTATAGTCAAAATTATTTCAAAACTGTTATTATTTATTTATGTTGCAAATTTTTTTGCCGCGACCGTGCAAGTTGTGCCATGAGCTTCCGTCTGAGGTCCTCTCTGTGTTCTTCAAAAAAGGTACAAAAAGAGCTCTCCTTCAGGTCCAGCGACGCATTGGCGACTCCTCTGGTGTTGCTAGTGTCGGCGACGGTGGCCGCTTACCATCAGGTGGCCCGTCTGCTTGTTGGTTGCTATCTTATAAAAATAAAAAAAATAAAAAAATCTAGCAA
>DWLO01002347.1:0-12761 GCA_018245335.1 Dalla quadristriga | reverse complement strand
TAGCTACGTACTGCTTCAATATGAAACTTAGTTAACATGGTTAAACTAACCTCACACAACAGCCAGATGCCATTTTAGTTAATTCTCTTGGTTGCATTATGTACTCTAAGCTTTCAATTCTGGGCACAAAATTAAATTTACAAATTAAGAAATTAAATAGCAATATTTACGTCTTTTTCATTTAGGTATGTTATAACAATTTCATGATTAGATTAGTATCAACATATTTATTAGATTATAGGTATATTATATAAACATAATACTTTGTTTCTTTCATCATGTGTATAACAAAACAATAAACAGTTTTTAAAACTTTACAATTTTAAACTTACTTATGAAGAATATCGCCTTTTTCCTTACTGTTTGGTCGACGTTTTCTCCAAGGACTGCAATAACATCAACATTATTGTTCGGCTTAATTTTGTGAAAGCATGTATTTTTAGAAAAGTACTTTTACCTATGCATTCTTCCAAATTTTTTCGTTGATTTCTTTCTATAATTACAGAAATAAACTTTTATTTCATACCTACCTAATATTTATGAAATATCTATGGTTTTTATACGAGGAAAAAATGTTTATCTACTTTGAAATTCTATCCTTATTGAGCATCGACGATTCTTTAAGGGTTAGGTTGGATGTTTCCTGTTGATTTCCTTTGATATACTCGCTATATTTTCGATCTAGCCAAGCAGCGAAATCGCCGTTCGTTACTTTGCAGCTTGGAATTTCATGTTCATTACCAGATCCATGTTCCTACGGATCCCAATCAAGTTATTATTTATATTCATTGTAATAAAGAGGTTTTTAGTAGGTTTATTGGATGTAATATTAAAATATTATTTGTATTATGTTTTTTTCAGTTTTACTGATATAATAGCAACAACCTTGCATTGAAACGAAGTTTATATACCTGAGTATACCATCGAAAAGCTTTCATGAAATAATTTGAATTATTCTGTTGGTTTCCTCTGTTTGGCTGCTGATTAAATGTGTCTGGCTAAAATTATTTAAAGATTATTAGAATGCATCAAACTTTAAAAAATTTCAAATAATTCATTTAAATTATGGTCTTCATTTGATTTGAAAAGGTCACACACCATGCATATGAACCAAGGGATAATAATGGTTAGCTGGTCGAGTTTCTATGAATGAACAAGACGTCTATGAGTTATTATTTATCAAACAGGATAGATACTTCTTTAGATACTACTACTACTTACAATTTTTGCATAGTATATTAGTGGCTGTCGTGTTGTAGAACAAAATGGATTTCCTATAATATTTGGAAACGTAGTACCAAAACCGAAAGTTCCGGTGCAATCACATTCACTAGAAGATGTTGAAACCATTGTAAATCAATTGAAATTTAATTAATAAAATATTTGGTTGGAAACTTCAATCAATTATTTGGATTGAGTCATTGTCTGAGTGAAGTCACAGAGTACATTGTATATATGGGAATATTAAGTTCCAGTGAAGATTTGTATGATCTGTGCTGCTCTCTTTTGGCGGATTTTTTGAAGAACTTCATGCATCAGAATCACAGAAAAGCATCAGAAGAAAGCTTATTTCACAATTTACACGAGAGCAGCAAAAAAATGCGCGAACCGAACTGTTAAGGACTGCAAAGGATAGAAACTTCAATCCACAATGTGGAATGTAAATGTTCGGATCATCATACAGATCCTCGTATTTTTCTACCAACCACTGGCCAGTAAAATACGCAAAAAAGGAGTAGGTATTTGTCCATTAACTGAGATGTTCTTGCCTGCCAGTAATAAGAGCAGGATTCTATGGGCCAAACATATGCTTCAGAAAGCAGAGAGTCCTCCGCAGTGAAGTACTGCTGACCTCACTTCTATTCATTATTCTAGACGACTAGTGCTGGGTTGCATAGGACTAGGTCCGGGGGTGGCATATTGGGTGGCATTAATATAACCAGTGGCATAGATAATGAGGTTTCTAACAAAGGCATAGATAATGCGCCGCACTTTATACAACGCCATAAACATGGCCAACCTGATTGAACTTATATCATCGAGACTAATCGAGAGTAACTAAGACTTGTATGTCGTATGTACATCTACGTGTTTTAATAGGCGTTCACGTTCATTTTGATACGTGTGAGGTTAATTTATCAATACAGAAAATGCTACTTTTCTATATTACTATTTTATATCAGTATTTAAATGTATCAGCTTATTCCAACAGACTGTTTACAATATCAAAACCAAGTAACGCTTCTAATGGTAATGACTGTGTAAATTCAAAACATTAACAAGGTATTTTTGATATTTTGTTTAATTTAAGGAGCAGGATACGGCGATATTCTTAACGGGCTGAAATGTCTGGGATAGCTATAAAACATTAGCATGAGCTTGTACTATACTATCATACTATACTATACTATAATATCATATTTTACGTGTCTGTCAAGTGTAGCTATTAGTGCATGTGTATGGGCTTATAATGTCAGTTTCCCTCTTGGCCTATTCCACAGAGGCTTTGTGAACTTACAAAAATGTCACCTGTTCAGCTCCCTTTTCAGACATGGGACATATTGACGACTCCACTCCTTTCATTTTGTGTTATCATCGAACCTTCACCGCCCCACTACTTAGCAGGTCGCCTCTCAGAATGAGTCCACCTGTTACGGGTTGGCAGACGTCAGACGCCTGTTACAACCTTATGGAGACCGTTCAGGAATGTAGATTTCTTCACGAGTTATTCTTTAACGGTTTAAGCAAGAAATTATAATTGCCTTCGAAATTCGGATGAAGACGAGTTTCGGAACCTCGAATAGGGCTAAAATCTTAACGACTTTTTACAAACCTGAAGACTATTTCGCTTTCCTCATTAATTTTCATATTTTCTTTCCCATCGTTTTAGAAGAAGTATGCCACGGTTATGAGAAACTAAAACACAACAAAAATAATAATATGGACAGTTTGCATAGAATTATCCTAGGGACTGGGGCGACACAGCCAGGGCTTGGGGCGACACAGCCAGGGACTGGGCATTTGGCACAAAAACTAATGCGCGAAATAAGAGAAAAAGATGAAGGTTGGTTTTTACATTTTTCTATTTATTGGAAACAGAAAGGAGACTATTCTTCGACGCGGCACCATTTGAATGTATTAAGAGTATAATATACAGTGGCATGATATCTATTAAAATCCTGGTTTCCTCAAAAGATTTGGAGAGCTCTCCTTCAGGACCAGCGACGCATTGGCGACTCCTCTGGGATTGCTAGTGTCCATAGGCGAAGTTAACCACTTACTAGAGCCATTTTTTTTTAAACTACTGTTTTGGTCGGAACGGTTCAACACCACTATCCGTTTCTTTAACTTCCTTGGTTATTCTCATGCGTAATACAGTATTAACACACATTTATGAATCCACTCAACCATTTTCCCTTTACTCTACGATATAAGGTTAAATTTATTTTCGTGTGATTGTAGATCCATACATAAATTGTCACAAAGATCTTAACCAATTTCTCTTCGGGGAAACGACCAGTAAGTACTCGTTTTATTTACAAATTGTATTGATAAATGAGGCTTTGAACGAACTCCGCACGCGTAAAATTGCCTGATCTCTCTCTCAGGAACGGTTCATTTTTATGGGATAAAAAGTATCATATGTCTCTCTCTCTGGTTCATAATCTATCTCTGTGCAAAAAATCACGTCAATCTGACGCTCCTATGCACCATGAATACAGGATAAACCAACAGACACACTTTCCCATTTATAATATTCAATAAGGATGTTCGTTATTGTCTCGGTTACTTTTTTAAGTCCCTCCCTACATATTGATATATTTTTAGGTGTGCTTAGAATTAATACAAACAAACAGCCTACACTTGAGGACGAACTCATACACTTCCCGACTGGACGGGCTTTGCGGTAAGGAAAAGAATTGGTGTTGCAGTCACCATATTTATTGACATTAGAGGTATCAAAATTGGAAATGTTTTTTTATCTTGATATTCAATAGGTCAATCATGACATAGATAGCTATGGGCTGTACGAATTTAGTGAAGTTTTGATTCTGGTATGGCTCGGGTCGGCATATGCGATGACAGCCTAGTGGCCAAGACTTCAGCCTCCTATTTGGGGTCCGGGGTTGACTTTTCTAAGCTATGTGCGCTTTAAGTAATTGAATATCATCTGCTTTCAGTAAAGGAAAACATCGCGAGGAACGCCTGAGAGTTCCCCATAAGGTCCTCAAAGGTCCATAGGGTCCTCCGACAAGGCTTAACGCCTATCACCCAACGATAACAGCTGGGCCCGACGGCTTGAGGTGCCCTCCTAAGTGCTCAAGAAATTTAGCCACTAGCGGTTTCCCATCCAACTGACGGCCAAGATCGCCGCAACTTAACTCGTTAATCAGTTAAGAAGTATGTATGTATATGTATGAATGTTTCAATCGCTTATTAGCAAAGCCGAACTGTTCCACGGCAAGCCCGCAGTACACCTCCCCTTAGCGGAGCTCATCCACCGCGGCCACTGCAAGTTGAACGTCACCCAGGACTACATGCAGACTGCTATCGACGCCTTCGCCATCCTGATTAATGGTGAACTCAAGGATATCCAGCGATTGCCCGCCGATTACGTGCTTAATTCCGTAAGGTTTTCTAACTGTAGCATCAGTACAGAACATATTATATACAGTAGATTTTCATGACAGAGTTATCTTTTTTTTGTATTTATGCTAGCCTCATAGAGAAGTATTGTTGCTTGCTAGGCTTATCTCTAGTACGCATTGCCAAAGACACATCCACACATTATATACGTACGCTTATTGACATACTCTCACGACCACACACATACACACACACACATACACTCGCTCACAAATTCAGGCATTCGCAAGCTCACATATACACGCTCGAATATTCACACACTTTCACACTCACTTTTTGTTTTTCCTACAAATCTATTATGTTACGTATCTGTTTTTTTTTAATGTGTCTGTCATATACTTTTTATTATTAATCTATTAGAGTTCTACGAGAGGGTGAATCCTAGTCTCCCAGAACACAGGGAATCCTAGTGTGGGAGCTAGAGTCACTGCAACTATTGTAATGAAGGGTTCTGAAAAAATCATTTACATTTCATTTTTCAATGTCTTGTAAAATTGTTAATATTTAACAGCAACTCTGTAAAATACGTCCAAACAAAATGGTGATTTTTTTTTTTTCAAAAATGTCAATGTGTAGTACAGTATACAATTTAGTACAATGTCTAGTACAGTGAGCTTTATGTAGCAACTTCGCGCTCCGTGCATCAAGTTTGATTATGTTTCACGTTAGTATTTTTAATGTGTGAAGTTAAATTTAGAATGGCGTAATTAGTTTTGTATTCAATTTTACTGTACATCGATACGATAGATTGTTTGTATGTCAGTGGGGCAATTACGTCAGATGGATTTTAATCCGTTTTGTAACTCTTATTACCTAGTTATATTTAAATGTACAAAGAGAGAAGGGTTTTTTCTCCATTTTTAATTGTAACTATTATTGTACCTATTTGTAATTTGTAATTATAACTAATGAATAAGAGTTACAATACGGGTTTAGAAGTCATCCGACGTAATTGCCCCGATCTTCCATAAAATTAACATAGATGTGAAGCGCGGAGTTATGGAGTTGCTACATGAAACGTCTCTCAGTGTTATTATAAGTAACATATTTCAATTTTGTACTTGTTTGTAATAGTTATACTCGTGTATATTTTTCGTTAATGTACTCTTTATTCAATTGAAATACAAATAAAAGCGTTCACAGCCATACGTTCGGTTCAGGCTCGTACGATATCTATGATGAAGTTATCTCACGAGAAACTGACAGCGACCTGGTCCGTGGTCAAGGGGAACGACCCTATGAAAGTGACGTACGAAGCATTGGAGAAATACAGACCGCTGTTCCATCACCTCACCGGCAAAGAAATAGCCAGGCTGAATCTGAGCAATCCTCGAATAGTAAACTATATTGGCACGCACCCTGATCTTGATAGACACCAGGTGAGAGTACCTAAGTTTCGCGTTCATATGCCTTAGCTTTACGTCACTAAGGATAAGTTGGCAGATGGCGCACATCCTGAGAATTATATGGAGACTTCTCAGGCGCTCAAAGCAAGTGAAACGCATATTGCTTTCTCGAGTGCCCCGGGCATATTGGAACAACAGATCCGCGAGTTTTAACGGCTCTCACGGCCCTCACTGATTTACTGTCAACCTGGTTGAGTAGTTATTCCCGCTCATCTAAAACTCAACCAAGAAGACTATCACAACAAATTCTTAACATCAATCACACACCAGCCTAATACATAGCTAGCCTATGTACCCTATGCGGCTATTCCATAGGGTCATGGGCAGAAGGCTACAAAACACGGGACCAGTGATGGGTGATTTTGGAAATGATTTCAGGTAGGCGTGGTGGCGAGTAAATACATTAAAATGAACAAAAAATGGGGGAACCCCCAATATCTGAATATTATGAACAATCTACTATGCGGCGTGCCTATGACATTTATGAGGAATTTGTCAGAGAATACGTACTTGCAACTTTCGCATCAGGTACAAATTAAGTTCATAATTAATATTATGATAATAGATTAATATTAAAAGTTTGAAATGTGAATAAAATTATTTTTAACATTTGCTAGGTGTTTTATCACACGCGGGCCTGTGATCCCTTGCAGACCCGGTTTTATCTATCCATGATGACTAGGACTCAGGTATATTATTTAGTTCAACTATTATAACTATTATTACAACTATTATAACATGTTTGTTTGATTGATTGATAAAGTTAGTTCTTAAACAATGTTTTTTGGTGATCGTCAAAACGGCGTTTTCGCTCGAGTCATTCAACAAAAACGCGTAATTGCAAACATTTTTCCACTAGGCACTCGGTAAATCGTACAGCTGGAGCGCGCAAGACGTGTCACGGCTGGGCCTGTTGCTGGCGGAAGTGGATGGCGAGGATCTCGGCTCCATTAAGCCCGAGGCCTTGGCCGGATTGACTGCTCGAGTAAGTCATTCTAGTCAAAATGATCCTCATTAAATTATGTATGTGTTATTAATGGACGATGTTTATGTCGTAATATTATTCCTGTTGCCGACGTAAGATTGGGGATATCAAAGCGTAGACGTTTGCTTTAGATTAGCTATCTTTCTGTTAAAAACAACGTTATTCCGTCTTTACTAGTTGTTAGCTTGTTACCACAATAGCCTGCGACGGTTTTCGTAGTCGCTCAAAATTTACCGTTTATAGCTGGATACGGTTGTAACGTATAGATTTTGAGTTGAAACGAGTTGAGTAGGAGTTATTTATAAAATGTAACTTCTAAAGACCATAAATTATATTGTGCAGCATTCTCAATCAAATACAATTATATATATTGCAGGTAGCGATGGTGATGCAGCCTGCCAATTTGCAGTATCTCACTGAGTTACAACTACAGCATATTGGGGAGAAACCGCTCAATATTTTGGCCAGAAAACTCAAAAGTTTTCAAAATAAGAATTATTCAGATGGTACAAAAAGAATGCCTTTCAAACGCGGTATATTTTTTTATATAGTAATTATAACTTTCATTACAATATATTGATTTATATTATTTATGTATTACACCAACCTTTTTGTTCCCTTCAATTTTATTTGTGTAGTTTTAAAACAGTAAGTTAAAACACTTGAATATATACAACAACTTGTATTAAATAAAGCTTTCATAAATTACACTGTTTTATAAAATGTAAGGATGGTATATGAAAAGTGTAATAATCGCCTTCATGACGTCTTGCTTCCAACTGCAAAAAAAAATTACTTTTTACACCCACACTTTCACACTCACTACACTAGTGCGGGGACTAGTTTTCCTGTGCTGTGGGTGGCGGACATATACAGAAAATATACAGAATACAGACAGCCAATATTTATCTGCCTCTTACGAGAGCCGCACCACGTCAGTCAGCCTTACTGTCTACGCGCCACGGGATCGTTTAGCAATATCACAATAACATTAAATATTGACGTAATTTAACCTAAAAACATAAGGACCTAAACTGCTGGAATGTACCTATATAATATTATAATCTTGTCTGTAATATGATTTAAATTAAGATAATCTTATAAACATAGCGATGTATCTGATCTACCGCTTTTGTACAAACATAGTTATAATCGTTGGATTAGAAATAACTTACCAACACATCACACCAGTCAGTTTGAGTACAGTCATCACAAATGGTTTTAAACTTATCTTCTTCTTTCACTGGATATCCAGTACTTTTTTCTGGTATTGGTATAATATTTGGACTTGTTAGGACAACAGCCTTTTTATTATTTTCAGTCATTGGTGATTGATTGTTATTTTGATTCTTGTAATATTTTTCATTCGGCGTTACCCCGTTAGAGCCTTCAAATATTTGTGCTAATTTTTTTATACGGCCTCCGTTACATTTGGAAAAGGAACGTGGGGTCTCGTCAGTCGTGACTTTAGACGAGCGCTGTTCCATAACATTTTCCTCAAAATTTTCATCGTTTGAAGCTTCAAAAGATCTATCGTTACATTGGCAGCTAAAATAGTAATAAGTATAACGTTTAAAAATAAGTCGAGAAGTAGGTACCGAACTTAATTTTGAAGCCGTAAGATCTAATGGTAGGTAATTATTGGAGGTAAATACCGCAATATACCATAGTACGTTAAAAAGCTAAAATTAACTAATTGAGTAATAATTACCAAGTAAACGTTTCGTTCAGTTTATGTTTTGGCATTGTTTTATATTTTAATTCTTCTGCGGCACATCTACAAAATGTAGTATCGTCCATGGAACATTTGTGTTTGTCTGAATAATTACGGCAAGCACATTGTAATATTACTATTTTAGGATTTTTATTATAACCATTTTCAGTATTGTCAGAATAAAGTTTGTTTAGTAAAGACTGTAAGGATGGGTTTTCATTATATTGATCGTCATTTGCTTTTAAAAGTTCACCGCTAATATTAATATTAATGTCAACTTGTGATGTTTTTTCTGTTTTAGGTAAATTAGTCAATGAAGTGGTCATTTGTGAGTTATTAATTCTATCCTTATTAAGTAACATTTTGCAGTCTTTGAACTTTATTTTTAATTTAAGAAGGATTACACCCCCTTTTCTCATATAAGCTATGTATTCATCGCTGACTTCCTTTTCGGAAACATATACAGATTTGATAGAAAAAGTATTATCATTATCAAATTTATAGTCCTTGTAGTTTTCCAGTACTGGAGTTTCCACTTGTGCATTATTATCTTTGTCATACTTTGGACCATTATAATTGAGAGGAAGATTATTTTGTTGATATTCATTTGTTTGTTTCAATTGGTTAACCGCTGGTTTTTCAATCCTTTGATTTTTGTCATTTTCAGTATCGTTTATATCATCCTCTTTTAGCACATGGTCTTCTGATAAATCATTCTGTTTCTCGCGAGCTATAGAGTCAATAATCGGAGAGTTATCTGGATCAGTTATTATAGAAGCCAAGTCCCTTTCCTTAGTTTCATATAAGCCTACAACTGGTTGTTCTTTAGATGGACCAGTGTCACTGGAATTACAGTTTTCTTGAGCTTCTGTTTTTAAATTCAAACCGCCGTTGTAAGGAAACAATGGAAAAGTTTTAGCGGAAGATTGAACGCTATTAATTTTACTGTCTTCAATGGTGTCAGATTTTCTGATTTCGCGTTCTTTATAGGACGTTGACTGTTGTCGATTTCTGTTTATATTACGAGAAAAATTTGTTGAAAATTTTCGATTCGCAATCTCGTTTGCTTTTATTGAATTTCTCCCAGGACATGGACTAATTTTATCAGTCTCCGCACGAATTCTTTTTATTGCGGTACAATCTAATGATTTCTTCTTCTGAATGGTCTTGGAGTTTGAGATGGTGTTTCTTTGTAGGCGTTGCTGAGGTTTAGTCGGTTTCTGTGGTGAGATATTAGCAACTTTTAATGATGTCTGAAACAATTTCCATGTTAAAAATATAGCTATATGTAAGGAAACAAAATATTGACCTATACGTACTGTTTCCGCAGTAATGCTCGTAAGAGGTGTACCAGTATCATAAACAGCATTCTTTATTTGGCTATCCCTACTATCTGCCAAAAAAACAAATATTAGAAAATAAATACAGAAAAATAGATCTTAAATTTTATTTTGTCTTTTCATTTTTTTATCATACCTAGATTTGATGTCTCAGAGTTTAATTTTTGAGCTAAGCGTTTCTCAAATGACCTGAAATAAAAATAGATGATACCAAATAATTCAAGGAGAAAATTTATAGTATCGGAAAGGAGTCGGAGCGGCTTTAATATCTGTATGTTGTGTGTTAAAGAATTCACCAGAAGTAAAGTAATTCACCAGAAGTGTCAAGTAAGTAAAGTACTTACATGACAATAGTGTTATGTACGTAATAACAGTGTTAATGACGATGTTTAATAAGCTTGGGCCAAACTACTAATATTAAGTTAGGCAAGGCTGCCTGGGAGGTGAGTGACAAATTTCAAGAGTGCTTCCATCCATCAAAGGGCACGTTAAACAGCCATTCCATTTGTTATATTTAGATAATATTTGTTAGTCCTTGCAGGAGGCTGAGGGGTAGCTTAATAAATTCCCGCACCTAAGATGGTCACTTACTCTCTATCAACACTTTTCAATTATGAGGAAGAGAAAGTCGTGCCTTGTAATGGGTACGGCGATAATTATGTGGTAGTTAACAAACTTAATCAAAGTTCATTCTTTTTTATTCACAAACCTGGATGCTCTTAAAAGATACTCCTCGTATCCAGCGCCTATGAAGGGGTCTGGCGGCTCTACCGCGACGTATGCCGCACCATTGATCAGTTCTAGAGGACCGTTAACTTTCGTACCGTCTATGGTATACAAATCTATAGATGAGTGTCTAAAATTAAAGTAATAAAGAGCATAATACAGAATACGAGATGTTGTTATGAAGCGCACAGAGTTTGCAGGTGTTGGATCTTGCTAAATTTACCACTTTGATTTGAAACAGTGAGAGAACCTATATTAAGACACTAAACAGAAAGTATAGAAAACCACTAAGTAAATATAAATTAATAATTATTATTTTATTAATGTAATACGACCACATATGGGCAGACCAGTTTAATATTCAAATTTGTACCCTGATCCGTAATGCGTGCGACCCAAATAACTGACTGTGCTCCCCCACCACTGCAGCTCCTCAGACCGAAGGTGATACTTTCTTGGCGGAGAATATTGCTGTCCGTTAGAGAACAGAAATATGTCAACTGAGCTCCACGCTTTTGCATCCATAATATTAACAGGTTCCATTTGTAGTTATATTTCATCAATTTAGATAATCATTACAGAAGTTGAAATTGTCGTGATTTAAAATTTCCAAGGACATAAAAATACTTTCTATTTACTTATGTATATGATCGACATGTAAATTTTTAATACATGATCGATTAAATTCCGCCAAATTAAGAATACGTCAACAATGACAATGTTGACGTATTCTTCCAGTTTAGGTAAAATTATTAAAAAAAAAAAAGGTTGATGTTGACCTGGACGAAAATCCTTTGACCCCGTTTATTTCTGTTAGTTTGATTGCACACTTCAGTGCATTAAAAGATGCACGTAGTATTTATAAATCCCGAGAGTTAAACACAGTTCCTCTTAGTTGTGTGTACTTACACCACATGTAAGTCAGTATGCTTGCATTCCTGTGTTATTTTCAGTTACCGTTACGTTCATTGTTACGACTGTAACATAATTTTACACCAGTGTGACAGTTTGTATCTGAAATGTATTTGACTAACTAACTAAAGCTATTGTTCTGATGTTTGAATGACGGCACGTTACGGGCGTTTTTAAACAAATGACACGAGAGGGTAAAAACGTGGCAAAACGCCTTGCGTGTTGGTATACAAATAATACTTTGTAAGAGGTCAACGCACGCCGCACCCTGAAGGGTAGCTGTGAATGTGCTGTTACTTTACCGACAGTTAGTTGGATACGAATAAAAACATTTTTCTATAAAGCTGTGGGCTTACACCGATACCTTCTTGCGTATGTAATCACAATCCTATCCAACTAATATTATTAATGCGAGAATTAGTTATAATGCCGATGGCTGAAGTAGCAATCAATGTGCAGGCAACGTCATTCGAAGTACTCATAACAGTTTCGGAAGATAGGTCCAATGGAGACCACTGCGGAACGAGGACATGGTTTTTTTCACACAAACTAAAATACTTAATGTCGGAATTTTCAAAAATCCTTAGTACTTAGTGCATGTCTACTATATAAAAGGTATGCCAAAATTTGAAGTCACGTAGGTTCAGCGGTATCCGCTCGTCGTTGATAAATCAGTTAACAGGACTTTCTTTTTTATGGGAATAAGATAGCAAACGAGCATGCAGATCCAACCATCCGCCCATGACACTTGTGACAAACCTCGAACAGGAGCGTAAAAGTAACTTGGGATGTTAGTCCTGAACAGAGCCAGTGAAACTTACTCAACCTGTAGTAGCGCGAAAGAGTCCGCTATGTTGTCGTATCGCGTTCTAACAAGACGCATGTTTCGTCAGCAACTAAACGTATCTAACGTAACGTATCTCCCTTTATTAGATAGTATCCTCGTGACGGGAAGAGGAGAATGATAGGGTGAAATAAGGGAAATGGCCGGGTTAGACTGGAGAAGGAATGCAATGGACAAAACATTATTG
>DWLO01002346.1:0-12764 GCA_018245335.1 Dalla quadristriga | reverse complement strand
GGACAGAATACACAAATTAAAAAATAACAGCACGTGTAAACAAGAGGCGGTCTTGTCGCTAATAGCGATCTCTTTCAGATAAAATACTTTTAAATTTACAGAATGTACCTAAATACTTTTTTGTTTCCTAAACTTTTAGATAAAAAGGGTTTATTATCCCACTAGGACCCCGGGAAAATGGAAGTTCAATTATACAATTCGATTTTATACAACAAATAAAATTATAGCGAGGAATCCGTTCCCTCATAAACTATTTCGTTTTAATGATACTAGTTAGCACCTCTTAACAAGACGTTTTAATTAAATTTCTGTCTACATTATTGCATTTACCGCCCTTTCCTGTTATAAAAAGTAATGTTAATAAGATCCGACCTCGGGTTTACGCGGGTTGTAAATCAAGCCGCTTTTCATTTTGGCAGAGGTGTCTGTTCATTTCTTTTCTGCTCAGAAAGGAATTAGACCTGTCTATGGGCAATTTACCTTTCCTCACTTCCGAGAATTTTATACTCAGAATAAAACGTACCAGAATTGATGATGACTGGCTATAATCACAGTAAACGTTTAAGGTATTGTTTGGTCAATTCGTTCATCTAAAATATATTATTATTAAATATGAAACCACTATAACGGTAAACCACAATGGTAGCGATTTTACTTACGAGTACATTTTAATTAGTATTAGCTGGTTATCTATTACATTTTAATACGCTAAATGGTTCCTATGTAACAAGTAACAGGTAATGCTGGTAGCTAAATGCTAAGGCAACAAATAAATTTCTCCTGTCTAACGTCAAAGTACAAAAGAATTTCAATAATGTTCAGCCAACTCGATTTCAAAATGCACCACAAATCTGCTTACTTCAGATAATCTCGAGATTACAAATCAAATTCCTTTAGCACAAGATTGCTCTGTTTTCAATTGATGTCCCATTCATTCTAAACCTCAATTTGAACAACAAGTGTTTATCACAAAATGGAGTATTATTTGATATCTAACTTTTTAGGTTTCTGCAGTTCGGGATCGTTAGGAGGCGAACCGGGTAGTCATGAGACCTTTATAGTTTTATCATACATGCTATTTAATCTACGTATAACTACGAAGTATATCGCAGTATTATACAGTTAATGATAGTTGCAAGCTACAGTAGTCGTAAACAGTAAGCATAAAGCAGTCAGAAGTATAGTATAGTACAGTTAACAGCATTACAATTTAATACAAGACACGGTAGGTAGGTACACAAAAATATAATACGAACAAGCGCAAAGACGGCTGCTAAAGAAATACCTTCTGTTGAAACATAGCTATAATAATATTCAGTTCGTAGTCTAGAAATGTACAAGGAGCTCATTTAATTATGTTACAACCTCATGGCAGATACATGGCCCTAACTACCTGTATTTTACTTTACGATATGTTTAATTTACGATTGATATTATCTGCTTACGGCTGAAACATGGTGCTCCAGCATATTATTATTAAACAATAGTTAGTACCCAAGTCTATTCGATTTTCAGAAACACCGGAAAGTTAGAAACGCATTACGTGAACAGTGTTACTTAATTGTTACTTAGTTGTACGATACGATAATGAAAGGACATTATCTCATAGAGTTTATTTCTTCCATTACTATCGATTCTTAACCAAAAGATAAATTTATAAATTACCTATTAAATACCTTTAACACGTACACAAACAGGAATAAATGTTGCCATGTCCATTTAATTCAAATGATGCAATATTTTGATAGTTTATACTTGATCCTGCGAGACAACTGTGGCATGGTAGCTGGATGGTACGAATTTCGGCCTCTGACATCCTGAAGTTCTGGTTCGAAATCAAGTCTTTTCAAAAAATGTTTGCGTAGTATCATTGCAGTACCACAAGTACAAAATATAATTTGAGTACCTACCTACGTCATTACAATTTGTTGTTATTATTATACTCTTTATTGTATTCCATAAAAAATTACAATGGACGACACAAAAATATTCTTAAATTCTAACGTACAAGGGCGGTCTTATCGCTAAGGAGTGATTGCGTTATGGCAGTTGGAAATAAAAATCATTACAGAAAATCTATGTTAGTATGTATGTATACGTGTTTCATAGCTATGATGGTTATGGTCGTTATCTTGAGATGGTAAAATCATCTATGTTATTATAATAAGCAATAAGATTTTTACAAAATCTTAATGGATTTTCTAAAATGTTTTCCTCTTGAATAGTGTCACCTCAACCTACATACAGTCTACCTGTATTCCGCTTGTAGGTATTAATATTGTTTTTACTCCCAATCTAATCCAGTTGATCCCAACGGTATATTTAGTGTTATCCATCCTGATTGCTTTGCAAATTAAAATGTGTTTGATACAAATTACAAATTCAGAAGGATCCGTGAAAACGTACCCATCCTACCTACGATACCTGTATAACGCCACGGTGCAAACAGCCAGCCAAATCCTTACGATTATGTTGGATTAAGTCTGTTTGTTAAACAACGTTTATGTACTAAACACTCTGTTTAACTATAACATTATTATTATAAGATTATACTAAACAATTATATACCACAATTTATCTACGAGTATATAATACCTTACTAAGTATCTATCAGTGAAGGTACTGATCTAAGCTTGATTGATCTGATCTAGTTAGTACTAGCGAATTTGCTTTGTTACCGCTACTGGGTAAACTTCTCTTTAGAAAATTAAGTATAGAATTCAGAATAGTCTGAGCTTTAATGAGCTTTTATGAAGAAGACGCCCATAGTAAAACGAAAAAGTTATATTTTGGGTAGTTAACTAACAAAGTGAAACCTCCAGTTACAGTCGGTAATTGAATGGTTGGGCCGCTGGTAGCAAAATTTCATTAACGTTTCCGTGCTTTGGAGGGTAGTCCTTCAGTGAGGGTGTTATCGTCAGATCGCAGTCATTACGCGTTTACGGAGCCTATAAATTTGACTTTAATTTATATTTACTAATAAACGTACCTATTTCATAAAAATGCAAAAATCACAGTCACCATACCGTAACATTATTTAAACTGCAGGAATGATGACGTAGGCACTGAAGGAGAAATTTGTAAGCGAGAGAAAACTTGCGTAGCGTCGCTTTTACAAGTAACTTATTTTATGATAGGACGAGATGCAAGCAAGCGGTGAATGGTATCCCGACTAGTCGCTTCCTCGCATGCAGCAATTAAAACTTGCGATACTGTACCTGCCACCAACATAATTGTGAAACACGTGTAATCTATTGTCTAGTTTGCTTCCGTTGTGAATCTTATACAATTAGCTACAGCCGTGACGACAACAAAGCAACGCTCTCGAATTCGTTATAAATTGTAGTTGCAAACTATGTACTTGTACGATTCATGTAGAGGTCCAATTAGAGACATTTTATATTAATTGAAAGCATCCTCTCCGAAAAGCTTTGAGAATATTTCTGGTTCAGTCACATAATGTTATATAATATTGTATATTATCTGTTTCAATCTATGGTTAAAAAAAATACACGGAATAACTAGTTAGCTTTTAGGTACATGGTCTATTGCATACATTTAAAACAATAAATATTCTAAGAAATTAATAGAAACATTATTTTCCCGAAAATGTTAGCCACTTTAAGTGAAGAATTGAAAGCAAATATTTTTTATTAACTTTGTAAAAGAAACCGGGTAAAGTTGTAAACTCGGTGGCTAACTTTTTTACAAATTAAATTAAAGTAAATAGGTAGACGCGTTCCCCTTGAAGTCACTTTAGGGTGAGTAAAGACTTTGAGATTGCTTTCCGTTTAGATATTCTGAAACTATTTAACGTTTCTTCCGACGTGGAATTCCCAAGTAGGTAAGAATTGCGGTTTTATAATGTGATGTGCGCAATGATAGTAATAATAATTGGATCTCCACAAATTTCGTTGGTTGGTACCTATTTGGATTCGTGAATAATAACAAAGTAAAGCGAAGAAGCAGACTACAGCAGCAGAACACTTTCGCAGTCCTATAACCAAATAATAGTCCGATTAATAACTAATCCTAATTGTATTATTTTCAAGGTGTTCCATGTGGTCATGGTCGGCAGTGGCCACATAAAACCCACTGTCAGCTGATTCGTATTATTCGTATGAAAATATAAGTTTATATTCGCAATTCGCATTCGCGTTCGTCCGGACTGTTTTGTATTATGACGAACTAGCTGTTGCCCGCGACTTCATCCGCGATGAGTTTATATTATGCCAGCGCACACGCGTAATGAAGTTCGATAGCGCTTTTTCTCCGACTTACTCCGGTTACACTCGCGTAGTTCCCGGTCCCGTGGAAATATCGGGATAAAAAGTAGCCGATGTTACTCGCTGATTATGTAGACGTTATGTATGTGTTGACAGGTGAAAGAATTTTTAAAATCGGTTGAGTAGTTATTGAGAATATTCTTTATAAACAAACATACAAACAAACAAATAAATTGAAGAAGTAGATGTAGATAAAGAATTTGACTTTGACATTCACATATTATTGATTTCATTTGGTTTCATCTGAAAGGCTAACTCATAAAGCAAGACAGCACGGGGTTTCGGATGGTCAATAGGTAAATTAGAGTATACATAAGCGTATGCATACTCTTAAAGTCAATACAAACAACAATTCTCTGAATATAGTAGGTAGGTATGTCTGTGTAGCTAAGTCAACAAGGTGTATGCGTTTTAGTCTGTCGGTCTTGCACTTAATAACAAAGGAAGTTCGATTTCCTCGAGCAAGAGATTGCGTTCCGCTATTAGCTATACTACCAGTAGAGTGCATATTACACGTTAAAATTGCAATTGAAAATTATTATTTTGACGACAGACACTGCTCTTGTATAAGTCCCAGATGAGAGCTGAAAAAATCAATAAAAATACGGATATATACCAGATCTGAAATTCCTAACAATCCTAACTAGACTCACACGAATTCAAAGCCCCCTCCCTATTTGCAAATTCAGCTCGCATGTGTATCGTTTCTGATCGGCTACGCATAATGGCTTGTAGAGTCAACCCTTTATAGAAGCAACTGAAATAGTATATAACAATATTGAAAAGTCGAGAAATCGGGCGCAACTTTTTATTTTTCTCTCTTGTAAACAGTTACTGATATTTCAATTATTATCGGAAGGTTCTAGGACACCCAATGACTGGAGATAGCGCTTAGAACTGCTATCTATGATAGTAATACCTTTCTCTTTTTAGTGTATTATTATAATTAATACTCCTGAAAAACTCATAATTCGAAGTATCCAAAAATCGCAGATGACTTATCTTTGGCTTCGTACTTTTACTTTCTGATTTAATCGCTCCTATTTAGTCTACTACGTAAGAGGAGCATAAGCCAAACCTGATCTGGTGGACTGATGACGCGAGGACCTCAAGAAAACAAGAGGGATATATTCTGTCTTAGTGAACAACAACGTTTTTTTGTATTGTATTGTATGTATGTGGAGGAAACCAGGTGGCTCTGTACCAGTTGGATTGGCGGCAATTAGTTAAGGTCTTAACGCCTTTCCATAGACTTTCAGTACCTAGATGGACTGAGCTGTAATTAATGTAAATTCCTTATTAATGTCAATCTAGATCGTTAAATTATTATTTCCTCTGACTTTAACCAAACTGAATTTAACGCAGAGTTTTCAAACATAAAATATTCCTCGACCGTTCCGCAATACACTCAACAAACACAATCAATCAAAACTCGCCAAAATAAAACTTCATATTTTAATTGAGCAGTAGTGAATGTGGAATAAAATGTTTATGTCCTTTATACATAACTAGCCTGTATTCGGACTTATAGATACGTACGTGCGTTTTCTTCTTTTTATATTTGTTATAGGTACCTAAGTAAGTATTTAAGAGAGGTCGGCTCTTTTAAACATTCTGCACGGTCTTGGATAATAAGGGTCGGGACTTCTCACATAATCAACCCGATTTTGCTCCTGTACGGTACACTTGGCATATACAACTAGTAAGTCCAGGGTATTGAGGGTGTCTCTGGACTATTTCGGTTCAGTGACAGATGTGAATACTAATACTCATTACCGTGAGTCGCGCCTATCGCATCGAGTAACAGAATCAGGAGAAATTGCGGTCCTTCTACGACAAATCGGTTTCAGTTCCGCTGGACTGTGTCCGGATTTGTAGAAGCTCTACCACCATGAGAGATAACGTTACCTGACTGCTATGCAGTTAATCATCAAAGGATGCAATTCCGCTTCGCGCATCCCCTGTCCTCATGTTCTGGTGGTGGAGGTTGGATGAGATGCCCGAATTGGTACACGGAAATTTAGAGTCATTACTTGACTAAGATAAAATCAGAAACATTTACAGTGTAAGCGCGTGAAATATATAATTTTATACTTTTCAAAAAGTATTTCATGTATTTAAACATCAATTTAACTAAAAATGTTTCCTTGCATAAATAAAAGCTATCACTATAGATAAAGCATCTGTCCTAGTTAATTCAGAAAATTTGAATGAAAAACACCGCAACGAACCACCGCAGGAATCAACGAATCCACGGACTTAATTTAAAACTGAAGGGATTATCAACTTTAATTAGTTTAAGGAACTCTTAGGAAATGACGTCTATTGTATCATTATTCCTTTTGAGCTGGTTTTGCTTTATCATGAATGCCAATAACACAATCTTTCTTTATATATAAAAGGCGCTGTTATAATTTTAGAGAAGTGATAATTAAATTGCTCTTTCACGCATTTAATTATTCATATTTCATTACTTTATTTCATGGCTTCCTAAGCTTAAAAGGAAAAGCCTGTATACGATTACTCTCCTGTCTGTTCGTCTGGGGAAAGAACGTCTGTATGGAGAAAGTGGGATAAGTTGTTAAGTTATTAAATTGTCGTAATCGTAATGTATTTATTCTCAATACAGTTAAGATAGTTCTGATGACACATCAAAATTCAAAAATAAATTTTTGGTCACTTGTCGAAACGCAACATTTTGTACCTTCTGAAAACATGGTAGATACTAAAGTGTTTTTACATTGACTTCTCTTGTTTATTTAATGTTTCACTTTCCGATGACTTAACTATGTGATAGCTGAAACAATGTTTTCTTTTTTTTTCAGATTTTCCAGTGGAGTCAATCGGAAGAGCTCATCTCTAATATTGCAACCCACAAAATGTAAGTATGTAAAATAATATTAAACATTTTAGTTTTATTAAATTCACATCACACAGCAAATCACGCCTCGAATTAAATAAGAATCAACCAAATTTTGATATAAGTACCTAATTATTTAAATTTGCGTTATAAATATTATCTACATTGCTATTAAGCTTAAGCCAAAAATACAGGTAAGTAAATAATTCCATTGTTTTAAGTTACAGTTTTTCCACGTAGCTACAATAGGGTTTCTTAGAAATAATTCCATCGGTATCTACTTAATTCCATGAAGACTTGGGTCACCGTAACTATTTAACTTATATTACCGAAATCGACCTAAACCACATAAATGTTGTCTTTTGTCCTCCGCTGCTATAAAATTGAACTAAAATACTGTTTCCTTCATCCTTATTAAGCTTTTAACGGCGGTGTACGTATTTTTAATCAAAGGATAATGGGAAGACAAATGATGGCAGAGCGCTCTTAAGCTTATCTGTCGACAGCGGATTATCCAATAGAGAAATTCTTGTTCTATTAATTCAAACGATATGACCTTAACGTACCTCCTTAATTCCAATTTCATTGCGATTATAAATCTAATATTCATCATTATTTTTATATTCATCAACAAACCAACTGAGCAAGAGTTTCCTATCAGAATATGAAGGGTTAGTATAGACTACCGCATATAGATCCGCCT
Source organism: Dalla quadristriga (assembly GCA_018245335.1). Classification (NCBI taxonomy): domain Eukaryota; kingdom Metazoa; phylum Arthropoda; class Insecta; order Lepidoptera; family Hesperiidae; genus Dalla; species Dalla quadristriga. Next base: position 4,915 of record DWLO01002346.1, on the reverse strand, counting down.
TTGAGAACATTTTAAAGAACTCCCAGGCACACAGGGGTCTCTACGATGTTATCCTTCACAGTTAAACATGTGATATTTAATTGGTTAAAGCACACATCACTCCGATAGTTCAGAGGTGCCTGGAGTTCGAACCTCTAACCCATTCGTGAAGGGGCCGACATCTTAAACATGGTAGGTATGAATTTGGAAACCTTTTCCTACATAAATTTCATTATGGTAGAGCGGGGCGGGGCTATTAGATGAAGCAATCACGTCATAATATGGCTTACTCAATAGTTAACTACATACATGTTCAAGGAGAAAACAGCTTAGTTATATCTCCAATGTGACTAATGAATAAAAATTACACTTTGGGGCTTAAAAGCCCCACTAAATTAATAGGGGGCTATGCCATTACATTTACAATTGGCTGCAACCCATAGTGGCCACTGCGGAGCACAGTTTGCCCTTCTAATTGAGAAGGCCTGGGGCGTACTCCACCACGCTGCTCCAATGCGGGTTGGTGGAGATACATCTACAATATATTATACACTTATGATTTTTGTTATTAATATAAACCTAATTACACTCATATAAAAAGATTCAAGAAACGTTAGGTATATCTACCTATTAAAGCTTTCAACGTTCAACAGGAGCTTTATCAATTTTCATGTACTTACATTAAGCCTAGTTTACTGGGAAATGTATTAAAATAAACCCTAACGACACTTCGAATCGCTGGCGTCACGTATAATGTAGGATTTTCGAATAAATTGTTATCCTCGGCGTTAACCGTTGTCACGAGATTATGTCCTCACAAAAGCGGCTCACCATAGCCTACACCAACGCTGCCTTTTGTTTATACTTAATGTGTACATTTCATAACGTAATAACTATTAACTTATTCAGGCATCTGAGTAAATAAATAAACATAAAGAAATAAAGAAATAAACAAGTTCCAGCAAATAACTATTAAATAATAAATAAATATTACTATAAATTATAATTGAACAACATGAGGAGAGTTTTGTGCTGCCGACAATTTGACGTCAAGCTCCGAGTTACGATCCTCCTTTGTTAAATCTGGCCTATCATCATGTACGGTTGCGAAGCATGGACCGGACCTTAAAAGAAGATACCAGGAGACGCCTCGAGAAATTCGAGATGTGGTGCTATCGTCGCATGCTTCGCATAAGTAGATTCACAAAGTCAGAAACGAAAACGTACTCTGGCGCGTCCACATAACCCGGCAGCTAATGCACTCCATTAAGAAGCGCAAGATGATGTCTCCGTCATGTGCTTAGGTACGATAGTTACAATCTGCTGCAACTAATCATGACGGGCAAGGTGGAAGGGAAGCGGCGCTCTGGACGTAGGAAAAAATCCTGGCTAAGGAATATAAGGGAGTGGACAGCCATCACCTCTGTCGAACAATTGTTTCACCTGGCCATGGACAGAGAGAGTTTCCGAAAACTAACGGCCGACCTTCAGGAGTGGAGAGGCACAGTAAGAAGAAGAAGAAGAAGAAGCAAATTACTGACTGAATAATTTATTTTATTCGCGTGCCGTTTTACTACTACGACATGGTCAAATTGAGGCTTCTTTATAATCACAATATCGATTTATAATACAGAACCTTAGTATAACAGCGACCACGCTACTTTCGCGCTACTTTCCGATTCGATATGCGACAAGTAATCTAATACTTGCGGTAGAAAGTTCTACAGTAATCCAACCATAAAACAAAGGAGATACTTACCTTACTGAGGTTAAACAAAAACCGAGTTGTTAGTTGTAGAGGTGAAATGTATTTTAGATTCACGAAACGACGTTGTTAAGTGCTTATCCTACAACGTATAAACAAAGAATGCAACATTCCATTAGTGCAGCTCCTCCCGTGAAAACATGGTGCATTTTTAACCATAATTTACAATCAAACTTGAAGGAGGTAACAATGAAGCAAGTAGATTAGCTAATGGTGTCAGTAAAATAAACTAATACAGGGCTGAATTGTATCTCATAAGCGAACGTACGTCTTCATTTCACTGTATTTCTATTAGTATAGTTTTTTCACAACATAAAATGTCATAAAGGGCCCGTTCAATAAACAAGCAGACGATAGGTAGGTATGTTATGTTGTTAAGTACGTGGTATCATCATCATCATCGTCACAACCCATCAACGGCCCACTACTGAGCACGGGTCTCCTCTCAAGGTAAGAAAGGTAAGGTCATAGTCCACCACGCTGGCCAAGTGCGGATTGGCAGACTTCACACGCCTTTGAGAACATTATGGAGAACTCGCAGGCATGCAGGCATGAATATCGATACCTATATCTAAAAAATTGCGGTACACGGAACGCAGTCAGCACTGTTTGGATCGGGTGTGTGTTACGCAGAACCGGCAAGCATTGGCGTACCTAGGGTGATGGAATTAGGGAAAATTCTAAAATTATCAAACTTAATATCAAAATAAACAAACGAATTATTATAGGTATATTTAAATTATGTGCTCTGGGCGCCATTCAAAGAGCGGCATGAAAATTACCAATAAAAAATAATATTAAAAATTGTTTTAAATAATATTAAAAATTTTAAAGTGTTATTTAGTGTATCTGTTTATTTTATAATAATTATACTCGTAACTTACGAAGGGGTGCAATTATGATGCTTCACTATGCCTATCGACATTTTCGAATAATGTTTTTCCTGAGGCTCTCTTTTTTTTTATCATCAGAACGAAATTAAAAGAAGCATCACTCTTTTTAGTGCATACTTGCCTTCCTATGAAATAATAATATTTCAATTTACAGAGTACTAATAATAAAACCTCCTATAACTGACAAACAGGCAATAGGTATTGGTAAGTAGGTACACCTACTGTAATTTGAAATAAGAGCGGTTTCAAGTGGATTTACTTCGTTTACAAAATTAAACCTGGAAGGAAATTAAGTCCATTTTACGAGAAACGCGTGACAAAAGTGCAATTCTAGCCTGTTCCTCACATTCCAATTAGTTATTAACTAAGAGACGACGTAACTAACTGAACTAGGTAACTGGCTCGACAACAATTGTGTTGTAAATACAGCTGTTAATTTGAGAAGGAACCAACTTACATAGTAAGTAAAGTTTGAAATGTGTCTCGCGTAATGCTGTTGCCAGCGCTATGCGTGATTTTGGTTTTACAAATAATATAAAATAAATAAATGCTTACACAATCACACACCGCCGTTAGTGTACGCGCTACAATCCCTGAAAATATTATCAAACTCCGTTAGCGGTTTCGGAGTCTATTCGCAACAAAAAACACAGACAGACAGACAATAATTCTAAATTTTTATATGATTATCTACCTTAAATTTATTATCACAGATATACACTCCAATTTAGTTTTTTGGTAATAGTAATTAGCAAAATTGGAACTGTTCCAATTTCCCTATTTTGGGAAAAATATTAACTTAGTTGCCACACTATGGTGCGTGCCGTCAAAAATGATTTTTTTGTGAGTCCGTACACGGATTCACTTCGTGCCAAAGAGTAAGAGTAACCCTCAGTGATGTAACCTTAAGACCCTGAGTACGTGCTTCGCATTTCGAGCGGACTTTTATTTTGAAACTATATCTATTATGCCATAAATAAATGGCTTATTAATCTATGGAATATCCTGGTGTCTAGTCAACGATGAGGTGCTGATACACAGAGCTAATATTTTTAATTTCTCTCCCCCACCCATCCCATGTATAGTTGTCTATGTTGCTGTTTTAGCGATATTGTCGCTATATTTAGAGGATTTTCTATAGACTAAGCGACAAAATATTATATTGTCTTTTAGCGGTTTTTTTAAACATGGGTAATATGCGTTTCACATAATATTACTAATATTTGACTTTATTGATGTAAGTAAACGTAGCGCACGACTGACGGTAGCACCAGCACTACAGGCGGAACGTTTCATTTTTCTATCTCATTTTAACTCTATCTACTCATGCCTAATTTTGTTCTATAGAAACAATTCAGTCTGTATCAAGATTTGATATAAAATTTAGACTTTTAACAAAGACTATTTTGTGATATTAAATAATTACTTTGGTATTAATTTGAAGTCGCTTTAGCATTCTAAAATATAACCTTTGTCAATCTAGGTATCTATATATTTTTTTAATATATTTCATAAATTTTAAATCCGAAACATATAATAAAAACAAAATATAAAATTTAAATAGTACTATTATTTTAGGTAAGTATTCTTTTAGTGGAAAACTCGTTGTAAGAATTCCATAAATCTGGCGAAATTAGACAGTGGCTTGGGGAGAAAACGAAATGCCATGCCGGCAACACTGGTTATTGTCTATGACAACTGAACTCAGTCACGCACACACACAACGCCTAGCGTCGCATTCCGACGCGTCATCTGCGTCGGATTTTAATAATTTATAATTTTAAGTGACTTAGTAAATTGTGATAAGTGTGATTTTTATACACATGGGTGATAATATTAGTGATAAGATTTGTTATGTCATTAATGTTCCGTGAATTACCAAACGAGGTAAGAAAACTGTGAAGTGCGTGTCGATGAAATTTGTTTGGGATTTGCGGGATCGATAACCCGGTCGGCTAGCCATGAGGCGCGTCGATAAGGTTATGTCGCGAGACGCGAACCAGTACCCGAGTTCAAGTAACGGTGTCGCGGGCCAACGCGGGCTGGTTCGCGTTACGGCCGCAGAATCCGGTCGGACCCGGGACCAGTTAGTTTATAATAGTCTCTAGATCCTCATTAGCCGCCCTCATTCCGTTGCGCTTGCCACCGACTCTCACTGTAAATAAATATTTGATTCGATTAGTTGCGCTTAAAGCGAGGACGAATGCCCGTGTCCCGTACCTTTAGAACGCTCGGTACCTCGACGATCCTTTTGAGATGTGCGCCTGTTTCCAGCTTA
>DWLO01002345.1:0-12765 GCA_018245335.1 Dalla quadristriga | reverse complement strand
CGAGAAACGCAGAAAGCTGTGCCGAAAAGCCACTTTTTGAGGGTAGGGGTGAAACGTTGGCCGTAAAAACGACATCCTTGTGTGATGCAGTGGAGGCGACGGCGTACATAAGCGCGGTTGCGGCGTTCGCCATCGTCCTGCTGGTGGTGCTGCTCTTCGTGGGCCGGCGGTGGTGCTACTCCGCCGTTTTCGGACGCAAGCGCTGTGACGATGACATCCTCACCGTAAACGCTGGGCTCTCAGGCCCCGGAATCCCTCTCGATAATGCTCAATTTGGTAAGACCAACATTGTTTTTATGTGCTAGTATTGTTGCAAAATAAGGTAACCTATATTGCTTAGATAGAGTATGAATTCATGATTTATACGACGCTAGAAATTACCTAAGTAGAAATTATAACGTAAATAGTGATTAAGAGTTTTTATTAGACATAGATTTTGTACAAACATGTAAATCGTATTTGTAGTAGGTAGTGGTAAAAACAGGAGTCTAATAAGAGACGGTCTGTACCGCGTTACATTATATAGCTACCCTATATAGATTCGAAACTGCATCCGCTACAGGCACTATGCAAAAGAGGACACTTAAATATACAATGCGATGCAGCCCGCCCCGGCATAGTTTAAATAAAGAATAATCTTCTGTTAAATTAATGGTAAAATAAGCTTCTCATTAGTGCAAATAGTTTGCAAATATGCAGATTTTCACGTTAAAAGTTGTCTAATCTAAAATGGAATATTCAAATGGTCTAAAATCATGAACGTTTCTATGAAAAATAAGTATACAGTAGTAACAGTGTGTTGCGATGTTTAAAATGTAGGCGCGTAATTTAGAATTACTTTCCACTTTGTGATTCAACTTATTTAGGACTCCCTTATCACCTTGCTTGGTTTGCTCATACAGTTTATATCAAAATTCAGAGACTGTTAATATCAGGGTCATTTTAGTTTAGACAACCATTAGTGTAGGTACTTAAAGCCTCTTATATCGATTGACGTTGTCCGTACATCTGTGTTGTTATAGATGCTTTGTCGAAACCGATCCATTACCCCGAACGAATATTCACGTTCGAGACCTCCGACTCGGACGAGGAGCTGCGTTTGCGCATACAGCAGGTGAGACTTTCGTATTACGACATAGTTTTCAAAAAACTATCTTGTTAATGTGTAGTGAGTCACATGTTTTGCATTTTTGTGTGATCCAGCTTCGTACAATTTTTAAAATGGTATTCTCCTTTTGTGATCCTTCGAGCCGGATAATGTTCGATTCGCCCTAATATTTAAGGTGCTGACTTGAAAATATAGACGGTTGCAAAAGCTTTTAATGTCTTCTTGGTTTATGAAATATAATAGGGCACTCTATACTTTAGATCACGTAGATCAAGGAAAGCCAAAGTCTCAGCAGCTTTTATTCTGTGTTCCGTCGTTTTCTTATTTATTCTAAATATAGATTAGTAGTATGGACATCGTATTATATAGACTTCCTTTATTCCTATGTTTACTTGTTCACGTAGGTAGATAAAGGTTGAGATCCCTTCGGTGTTTTTAATAGACTGTAAGTAGATGAAATTATAGAACTTGATTGCATTCATCTGATACACTTCACACTGGTTGAACTGCTACGACTTCTGGCTAACGAATATCCCGGTTTACTCTATTCCAGGATAAGGAGGAAGTAGAATGCCATTATGAAGAGAAGAATGAGAACCAAGCTGTTACGAAGGTGGACGTGGAGGTCATCCAGAGTGCGCTGAGAGAGACCAACTTACGGGAGACCAGCTTACGGGAGACCAGTCTCCGCCAGCCCAGCATAAGGGAGACCAGAATCGATGATGTAGTGATTCAGCGTGCAGAGTACATCCATACCTTGGAGGCACAAAGTAGCGTCGACAGTGATGTCCTTGCGCACAATGTGAGAGCCAAATTCCGCAATCTACACATAAAAATATCTAGAATTAAGACCACTGTTGTAAATGTACATTATTACAGTTACTTGGTGGTAATGGTGGTCATCTTAAGTCATATCTTTTATAAATGTGCACCGTGTACTTTACACATAATTCTTGCATTGGTAGTAACACATAGTTCCTGACGTTTCTGCAAGAAAGAATTTTCTCTGTCGCTATGTAGATTGCAATTGCACTTAACCGGTTTCCATCTTCCAATGGTTTTATACTGTGCGTGATGTGAATGCACTTTGACCGCCAGGACACCTCCTTGCTGTGCGGAGAGAGCGGCATCTCGCAGGAGCGGGGCTCCGTGGAACTGACGCTGCTATACGACGCGCCCGTGCGTAGCATGACGGTACACGTGCTGCAGGCACGCTCGCTGCCACAGCGCACGCTGGGACAGGTGCTGCAGAGTCAGGTCAGAGCAGCGAACACCCACTAAGAATACTGGACGAGAATTGGCTTTGTTAAGCAAATTCTCAGTCAAGCACCGACGCAAGGTGGACGGATCGCAAGCAGCGCACGCAGGTACAGATGATGCGGGGTCAGGTTAGTGCAGAGATCTCCCTCTAAGTATTCTGGAAGAGAATCGGCTTGTTTAAGCCGTTCTCAGTGAAGCACCGAGAAAAGGGGGACGGATTACAGGCACATAGGGACAGAGGCTGCAGAGCCAGGTAAGGGCAGAGAACCGTACCAAATATTTCTGGTAGAACGGTGGCTTGAATGCAAGGGTTGTACAGGTATAGTGTAACGCACGTAGGCCCTCAGACAGTCTAATCTAAGAATTTGTTTTAAAAAAAAATCTGCCCCTTTAAATGAGATTTTCAAGTTTAGAAATAGGATATTTTACTCAGTTGAATCTGTACAATAAGTGTATTAAGCAATTTATAGTTATTGTTTTAGGTCCGCGTCGTTTTACTTCCACTCAAGAAACAAAAGTATAAATCTAAGATTCGCAATGGCGAAAATCCGCAATATATGGAAAGCTTCGTCCTTCACAAAATAAATCCAGGTAAATACTCCATTTATATCAGCATGTTCATAGACTAAACTAATAAAATGTTAATGGATTTGAATATGATATGATTAAAGAATATTTTGATTGACACAACTTAATGCCATCAACCACATATCAGCTTCTGAAGCTTTACTTCAAAGTCCTCATGGTACGACATCAGTGTTGTGGTCTCCTTATGATAAATTAAGTCAGCGTCTTCTCTTGGATATTACAGTAGCTGTCCTTAACACTCCGACGGAAGTTGCTGCCTTTCTACTAATGTCGTTTTCTAGAATATTAATATGTAAAGTTTTTCCAGTTCCCACTATAAAATCAATTCCAACTGGAAATGATTTAACAGACAGCGCTTATTATGTGCTGTTGCGATATAACCAAGGATTTATTTCATAGAGGATGTGCACGGGCTGGGCCTCCGCATCAGAATCTACGGGTGCGAGCGAATGCGCCGGCAGCGGCTGCTGGGCGAGGCGAGCGTGAGCTTCGCAGCACTAAACCTGGAGCTCGAGAACAATCTGTCGCTGCAGTTGGTGCCGCGCCAGCACCACCAGCAGCACCAGCCTGTTTTGCAGGTTAAACTCCAAGCTGTTCACATAATTTCATTCGAATGTTGGCTGGTAGAGAATACTTTGAGCTTTGAAAAAGTTTAAATAAATAAACTACACATGGTTTTAAATTGTTAGTGGGTTTAAAATTATAGTTTTATTCAGACTTTTCAGGTTATTTATCTGATATTTGGGTCCAAAATCTAAGAGCCTCTGCGACTTGTAAAATTAAACGTAACAAAATACCTACCATTTAATAATTCTGAGAGTAGCTTAAACCTAGGCAAACCTTCAATAAACTCTTATTGTTCCAGCTCCCAACGCTAGAACTGAACAGTCCAATTAGCGGCGTGCTGGCGAGCCCGTCTTCCATAACGACGGTAATGACGCCGGGCGCGGGCGAGGCTTGCAGCCTGGCGCGCTCGGACTCCGCCTCGTCCTGCTGCAGCGCGCGCTCCGCGCCCGAGCTGCAGCTGGGCCTACAGTACAACCCCACCACCGGCCACCTGAGCGTGGAGGTAACGATCGTGACGATGACACGCCGACCGCGGCCCGCCTTTATTTGAAATAGGGTGGTGGAGACAAATCGCCTTAAAGATACCCGCCTGATCTCCAGAAGTGAGCTATGTGGTTCTTACTAACCATTTAAACCCCCTTGACAGTTCATTTAGTGTAGCTTCGTAGGGTAGCCAAGAATAGTGTAAGGCCTAATTAGGCTCGTCCTCGGGGACTTGTCGCTATACTAAACTTTAGTTCGTAGTCGCCAGGCACGTCAGCTTGTGCCAAGTTAGTTGCTTACTAATCATGTGCAACTGTACGTAGCACAAACGAATGAGTTGAAGTCACCGAATTAACCTCTTTTGTTATTTTTTTCTAACGGGTGGGAAATCGTCAAAATATACCCGATCACTATGGGGGGAGAGAACGGGTTATGTCAGATTTTTACTCACTAAAACCCCCTCGACAGCCATTCAGCGCATGTAGGAAGGCTACGGGACTCAGAACTCCTCCTAGTCCTCACACCTCTCTTGCCTTATGAGGCACGGCAGCCTGTGGTTATAACAGCCTGCCGTCTTCCCGCCATTAACCTCATCGAATTTTGGAAATAGCCAAGTTAAAATGTCGTCTCACATTATAACTCAGTAGTATTTCTTTTTCCTCGACAGGTAATAAAAGGCACGCACTTCCGCAAGTTGTCGCCGAACAAAGCGCCGGACACGTATGTGAAGCTGTGCCTCATCAGCTCGCTGGGAATGGAGATGGGCCGCTGCAAGTCTACCACCCGCCGCGCGCAGTCCAACCCGCTCTATAAGGAGCTCTTTATCTTTCAGGTATTCTTCCTAATGTTCTTTTGTACTACCAATATAACCGAACCTAACCTCGAGTACCAATAATATTATAAATTATCCTTTTGTAACTGCCAGCTTACTGAAGCGTTATCTTAAATTCGGATGCAAATGCGTTGGCAGTCGTTGGCATAAGTATGTGAAGTTACGGCTTTAATATTCATACTTCAAAACCAAAACCTTCATAATCAAAACTTCAAACCAATTTTATAATTGAGTGATAAAATCATTTATTAAAACATTTACCACATTTTTGTGTCAGGTGGCACTCTTCCAGCTAACGGAAGTAACGCTGATGGTGTCGGTATGGTGGCGGCGCAGCGTAAAGCGCAACGAGATGGTGGGCTGGTTCTCGCTAGGCCACAGTTCCTCGGGCCGCGAAGAGGAGCGCCATTGGCAGGAGCTGTGCGAGCGCCAAGGCGAGCAGGTCAGTACTACACGAGATGGTGAACTGGTGATCCCTGGGCCACAGCTCTTCGGGCCGCGAGGCCACTGGCACGAGCTGGTCGATCAGGTCAGTACTGCACGATACAGTAACACTAACATAAAATTATAGCAGAGCTACGAACCAACAATAATAAACAAACTGGTTACCGTCACGGCACACTACATAATTTGAGCCGCAGGGCTTGCTGGATTGCTGGATCATATGTAAGTTTTATTTTACAAAATTACTTAAATGCATGTGGCATGGCCTAAGGGCATGTGGGCCCACGCGAACAAATAGATAATTTTCAAAAGTAGTTAACATCACGCCATGAACGTCTGTGCTTATTTTGGCAGGTGCAACGCTGGCACGTCCTCTTGGACTCCTGACGGTCACCGACGTAGCGCGGGAAGGACGCGCTCACTTGAACTTGGATACGTTTGGTCTAATCTGGCCACATTTGGCCATATTTGGCACCTTTGAAGCCGGCCTTGCAGCGCTGAGTTTGTCAAGCGCTGCCGGCCGACTCGCCGCCGAGCGCAGACGCCGCTGTGACTGCGTCAGCTCGCGCGAACTCCTCACCAGACCTTCTAAAGGTCTGCGCTAGGTGTAACTGTTCGCTTCGACGTTTAGCACCCCTGTATGCTTTGTAATTCGTTGAGCCGCCCGGCTGTTTGTAATGTACTTCGCGGTGCGTGTCACTATATTTACGGTTTTTGTGGGAAGGGCACGCACATTTCCGACTGATTGAAAGCTTTGGTGGTATAAAGAATAGTGTTAGTAAAGAAGAGATTGTAACGAAAATGTATATGTATCTACACGGAATCAAATGTGTATAACGTTTATACCTACATAAGTATTAAAATTAATTTTCATATTTTCATGTTTTCTAGCATTGGAAGATGTAATAATTCTTATAAAGAAAATATTATTATGTATTATATCTTAGAACGGTTTGAAGAAGTTTCCTGTAGCATGCAATTTATTTAGAAGTTTGGGTGTATGTAACAATTTGTAGCATTTGTAATGATGATGAAGACTTGGAGCGCACAAAACTTGTGAGATAGAGTAACGTTAAACGATATTTATTGATATACATTTGCCGATATTATAACTCTATTAAGGTACGTTTTTCACAAATGAATGATAAATAAATAACACGTTTTGACTTTTGATAAACCCTTAGTAGGCATAATACTTACCATTTATTACTTACCTGATAATTATAAATTTTTAATAACTAACTACCCACCTACTTAATGTATGTACAATGGAGTAGTCATTTTATTTATCATGGATCTTGCATCAAATACTTAAAATAAATGATAGCTTGATAATGTTTTCTAATATAATACAAATTTAGTGTATTAAGTATAGGTAGATAGATTTTATATTATAGCTTTTCTAAAGAAATTCTTTAAATTTTATTACCGTTTAAGTGACATTACTTAGTAAGGTAAAAGCACAAATTATATAAACTGTATGACTAAAATAACACTTAAAATTTTATTAAGGTACACAGTGCTTTATTGTTGATGGAAAGATCCATTTTCTTTTTTAAATCTATTTGAATATTGTATTTCTAGTGTTACTTATGTGCTTTTGCAGTCAACTGTTTACACAGCAAAATTATTTTGTATTGAATTTTGTCTTTTGTTTTTAATTGTACTTAATTAAAAAACGTAATTATTAATACTTGTATAAGTACACGTATTAATAATTAAGTCATTAGCTGTTATTCGCAAGTTTATAAAAAATAATGTTCTAAATCTGAAATAAATAATTATTTCCATATTTTATGTAACTTAAGTAAGTATATACCTATGAAGAATATATAAATGTATTATTATGTGAAATGTTTAGAAGCGAGCGTGTCATGTGCATCATAGGCAATGCCGTAGGCAAGGTTGTTTACCAATGCTTGTTTTAAATAAATTAACACTACATAATATTGGCTATGCCAATAAATTCGTAGGTTGTACGTGGTTATTACAAATGGTTGTTACATATTACTTAGGTACTTGAATATACAGTTCATGGGATTGCTTAATATGATATTTAAATAAATCAAATAATATTATAAGTAATAAACTACTTATACATTTATTATAAAATAACCATTAGATATTATCGTAACGGTATGCTTATTTGACAAGATAGATTAGTATTGATTCGTGGCATTTGCGATATTGTATGTCCAATTGAAACTAGGTTGGTATTACGATACGATTGTATTAGAAACATAAACCGTTTATTAATCTATTTTTATTTAAAATCTAGACAGAGAAATCTGATAAAAGTCATCTTCAGAAGGAGCGAAGTTAAAATTAAAGTCGTCGTATAGATTAATAAATTATAACACAATATTATTGATATCATTGATATTATTCTGGATATGGGTAAACTATAGCAGCAGCAGAATTAAGGAAGACGCCCTGGACACCCAATGCCAATGTTGTGTTCCGCAGAAACCACAGTGGTTATGTGTTACACTTCTAAAGAGGCGCGGGTGGTGTAAGAACTAATGTCTTGGAACTTAGAAAGCATAGAATTTTATTAAGCTAGACATAGAAAGTTATTCTAAAAAGAGCATTGGTTTATAATTTTGTCTACGGCTCTCTTAATGTTAGCACATAGAAACATTACATAGGTACATTTATGTTTGTATATTTACAAGCTAAAATATTTTGTTACAATTTTATACAATATTGTAGGCAGATTGTAGGAGCTCGTATGGTAGTTTCACGTAGCACTTTTACAACAAATATAATAACTAATTAGTATTATTTACTCAGTTTACCTACAATACGTAAGCTGATACGAAAATGGTTACTTTTATTTACATTTAATTATTATTGTATACATTTAATAATACTTACTCATTTGTCAAAAGTATATTTATTGTTAGGTACCTATATAAAGAATTATAACAGGAATCAGAACGAAGGAAAAGAAATAACAATTTTAATTGGAATTGTACGCGTTCGCGGCCGCGGGCATAGCTTCCTAAAATAATAATAACGTCGACTTACAATAATCTACTATATTGCAAGCACTACCTGACCGATACGTTGGGCACTCAGCCTTTCTTTAATACTTATAGAAAATTTGTGTTTGAGTTACTTACGTAACTAAGAAAAAAATCTAAAAAAATGTGTTACAAATCCGGCCATTAAAATTTGACCTGTTTTGAATTTGATTTGAATTAAGATTTGACACCTGTTACGACGGGAAACATGAAAGTCTATAAAATAATTATGATAATTCGTTTACACTAATAATACTTCACTCTTTCTCTATCTATCTCTCTCTATCTACACACACAATACTACACAACGGCAATACGTCGCATCCCTATATTGTCTGTGGCATAATTATCCTCTACGCCGTAGAGCCGGTAGAGCATCATTCATGAGTAAAACCAAGATAAGCTGTTTATTCTACAAATCACCAAATGATCAATTTTTGCAGGTTTCGTATGTATGTAGGTATCATTGATGAAATAAACACCACGCCAGCACCTACCATAGTTAGTTAGTAATATAGTTTATTTTATTTTATTTCAAAAATATTATATTATTATCTTATAGGTTATAGTCGTACCTAACATGGTGGCAAAATTGAAATTAAAAATGAAACGATAAAATGGATTGATTGGATTGAAAAAATAAATATTAAAAATAAAAATGGATATAGCGGTTTAAGCTATAGACGATTTCGACAACAATAACAGGTTTGAAAGGATTTGCCTTCGACATTAAAGATAAATTACTATCTATGTGACATTACATTTTTCCGGTCTCGCTTTGGAAGTTATGCAGTACCACCAGCCCTTGGAAATCTGTACCAACCCTCCAATAGAAATGTACGAGGGACTATAAGTTAGTTAGTGGCAATAGTAGTAATAGTTGCACAAAAGCATAGCGTATCATACGATGGTGTCACGAGAGGGTCTGACTGAGGGAACGTTCCGCTTTGTAACTCTGTGCCGTACAGTTGGCCTGGCTGGCGATGGCGGCGACTTAATAGAGCACTGTATGATTTTGTATTGTTATAAAAGGCAAATCCTTTTAAAGGCATGTATTTTATGAAGTCTCAGCTCAGGGTACGTATGAGATGAGCTGATATTTTAATCTTTAGTACGAAATAATCATCTATTGCTCAATTGCACTCGATTATAACAAAGGAGAAAAGATAATGCATATGATTACATTATTGATAATGGGACAATTTGATTATGTATAAAATATACGAATAGTATTCAAAATAAAAAAATACAAATTGCATTTTTATCGATTGTTCGCTTGTCTCGTGGTTATTTGTGTGTCATTAAGCACTCGCATTATGACTAAAATAATTATTATTGTTATACTTACTTCAATGCCAATCTTAAAAACTTTGAATGTTAAAATGGAAAGTGAAAAATGTTCTCAATAAATCACTTTATACATTTTCCTACACAATGTTGTTTTATTTTGTATTTTTCTAGTTGCCTACCTCCGATGTGATGTGGTACACTAATAACTAAAGTACCTACATGAGAGAAAAGAGGTATTTATTATAAGATAATCTACATAATATGTAGCAAATATTTATTTCCCATACAAATGTCTACCCCTGCCGAGAATCAAACCCGGGCCCTATTCCTTGGGCAGGGTCACTAAAAACACGCGTCGGACTCGCGTGTTTTTAAGCTATGCTGATGTGCACCTCGTATATAATTAATTTATAGCGTGACTCCACTTTAACCATTAATAGAATATTAAAGCTGATTAACATTTACCTACCTACTCATTATGTTGTTTTTCATTTGAAAAAAAGTGGAGGAAATTATAAATTTAACCATAAGTAGGTTCTACGTACTCAAAATAATCATATCCACTCACCGATTACTATCAGTAGGAAAGTTGGTGTGATTTTATTTAATTAGCACGACCAACACGCTAAAACTTTTTTAATTTATTGATACTGTACAATGTACATGTACCTACTCAAGTATTTCTTTGGTTAACCGTTAGGTAATCAAGCTTTTGCTGTGTCCACAGACAACTGACCTAATGAGGGGAAACTTTAAGACCTTGCTGCGAAAATTCTGTCTTCAAAGCAGCATATTGGGGCTGAAATATTTCTATTTGTACCCGGATCGTCTAACAAGGTATCTACATATACGAGTATTTATTCTTATATATGTGTTTTCTTTCCAAAATAGGCCTTCGGGGGCTCGTTAAGTATTCAGCAGTGGTTATCGGTGCATAACAGTCATTAATCCTTGCCGGAGGCCTAAGGACTTCTGACGCTCACATAGGCCAACCACACCACCGATCCGCAATGTAGCAGTGTAGTGGATTATGCTCGTCTCCTCAGTTGTTAAGTTAGCCGTGCCCTGCAAATCCCAATAGGTCAAAGCCAAGCTTCATACAATATGTCAGTAGATGAAATATTTAGATTGCCTTATCAAATAAGCCTTTTGCACTTGAATATCCATAATTATTAAATCTAGAACCCTCTAATCACAGATGTTTTTGGGGTCTGGTAATGGTGATGAATGCGTGCCTGGCGTGCCAGCTGACCTGGCTACTGTACCGCCGCTTCGAGGAGATGCCCACGCGCATCACAATCGAGAACCAGTACATGCCCATTTGGGACCTGCCGCATCCAGCCGTCACTATCTGCTCCCCTAACCAGCTCACTATCAGTTCCATGAATCACTTCAACAGGACTCTTATGTAAGTGCTGTGAGGTTTCACCAATGATATCATAAGAGAAAAAAAGTGAATACGTATGATATTAGCGCGCGCTAATTGAGGTAGTCAAATTCAGACAATTGTCGTATTTTACGTTCTTCAAACGCAACTCGTAACCGATAGCTATCTCTTTCTGTATTGTCCGTTCCGTATTATCTTTCGTTTCCATGTACAGCATGTCATAGCGGTATAATTGTGAAACCCACACTGTATGAACGTACGCCATTTTTACTCAAATATCATTAGATTTCACTATAAACGTATGATATGTAGTCGAGATTTATCTATCACACCACGGATGGTTCATTAAACCTTGTAGAAACGTGCTCAGTTTCCTAAGGGCGGGGCGTATCAAACGGTTGGTTAACGTAACATACGTACGTCAAATAATCACGATTACGTAAGATGTTTCACGTTCGTTAAGTACAAAGCGTTGTTTCATTGCATAAAAAACCGATTGTCAAAGTTATTCATAATGCTTTTTGATTAGGTAGTGTTTGAGTATATAGTGTGTAAATCTGCCGTAACCGCAATCGTTATTTTTTAACGTACGTTAAGGCCACCATTTTGTGAAACAACAATTTTTTTGGTTTGGCGTTAGTTAGCGCCATTTTTAACGTTTACGCGTGCGTGAAGTCGTATAACATTGACAATTGGTTTTTTATACGATTAAATAACACTTTGTATATCGCACCCTTAACTGGCTTATACTGGCTTAACCCAAAAAAGTAGATTTTTAGGAAAACGCAAAAAACATGGTGCCATTTTATCCGGCACAAAAAAACATTAAAATGTAAGATACCTACTCATGTTATGCTGTGTCTACAAAGAAGGCGAATTTCGTTGTTATTTAAATTTGAAATCGTAGATGACGTTAACAGAAGCCTGTGAGTATGCGGAACTAATATTGGAACCTACGTCTTATTAGTTCTGTATATCGTATCTGACTAAGCGTGCGATATAACGAACTTAAAACATCTTACGTAATTGTTATTATTTGACGTATGTTTTACGTTAACCAACCGTTTGAAACAGCCCTAACTGTATATGTAATTATGTGTGTTATTAGTATGTATGATTTTTTTCTCTTTCGTACTGTGTCTTCTGTGTATATTGTAACTGTTGCTATAATAACTTCGTGTGTACAATAAAGAGTATGCGATTTATCTGTCTAATGTACATTAGAATTAATTTCCTACGGGAGTAAGTTATGGGAACCCGTTTGACGTCCATGGGAATGCTATGTTGGCCATACAAAAACATAACGCTAGGTGGGACGCAAATGGGGACTGGATTCCTCACATGCCGGACCTCCAGGCAGCCTTACTAAACGTGTTGATGTAAGCTTTTTATGTTGCTAATGATGAATGATATAGTTATGTTATGTCATATATTATGCAAAACCCTAGCAGAGTGCTGTGCTCCTATATAATAAATAAGACCTATATAACCACTATGAATACAATAAAACATTCAGAATTGAGTATTGAGTACCGCCGCAATGATTTTTGTTATTTGAGTAAGATAGCAAACGCGCATGCAGCTCCACCCTTCCACCGCCCTTGACATGCTCTGTTTCCTCTCATGTGTGCTTCGTTATCACGTATAATTAAATGGTGATTTCATGTAAATTATCCTTATGATCTTTTCTTGTGTACCCTACCTTATTCATAGCTGTATTCTTTCCCTCCTCACCATGCGGTTGCCTGGAAGAAATCGCTGCTTAGCGATAAGACCACCC
>DWLO01002344.1:0-12765 GCA_018245335.1 Dalla quadristriga | reverse complement strand
GGTGGTGTCAATTGTATTCTGTTCCGCCGTCACCACACGGCTTACACCCGAACATTGATCATAAAATTTAACGCGGACGAAGTTACGGGCAGCAGCTAGTTAATAATAAAACAAAGATAAGTAAATGTATAAAGCTGCGATCAAAATAAAAATGAGTTAAACAACAGAGTTATCAAACTTTTGGTGTCACAACCTTGGAGATTGCGAATGTATGTGCGTAAACTGGTCCAATGAATAACTTGAGCTGGACGCTGGATAATACTGAATGTATTGCATTTGTGATTGTGCAGTTTATTTCGTGCACTTGCTGTGCTCGCGAAACATACGATACGATTAGTGATGTGACGAGATAACGTTTTTCGGAAGATAATGTTCTCGCATAGAGAATATCGAGTATATTCTCTATGCGAGAACATTATCTTCCTGAAATATTCTCGTCTACCGACTGTTCCGAGAACATTGAAAATTTAAAATTTGATCATTAATAATTAAAAACGTTAACACACTCACACCCCTGCTCTAGGATTCCCTGTGTTGCGGGTGACGGACACACACGGAAAACAAAAGATCTGCCAAATAAATGTTAAACTCGTCACGGATTCGCCCAAACAAAACGTTAACATCTGTTTCCTGGACCATATACTTTATAGGCAAAGTTATCAAATTTTTAAAATAGTTTGGTCTCGTCGAAAAGAAACATTCCCGAGCACCTAACAGCAAAGTTCTCACAGCGAGAATGTTCTCGTTAATGCAACATCACTAGACACGATACGACATAACACCGGCGGAACGAACCGGTTGGCGGGTGCGGGCTTGTGGGGCACGCGAACGCCTGTGTGCGGGATACTCAGTGTGTCAGTAAATCTTAAGGACCTTACGCAATACCGACCTACCTTTTAAAAATGAGATCGATCCTCACTTGAAAATGAAGCGGACAGATCAAGGTCCTATCAAGGAGGACTATGGAGTTTTAAAATGACAGTGATGCAACTATTTTATGTACGTAAATGGCGAGATAGATGGCTATAGTGAGCGCGCGCTCGAATATAACCGACGTAAGCTCCAAACATAATTTTAATATTTTTTCACAAAACTATTTTACGGATTAAGAAAATTATTAATACAGTAAGTAGTGGTACAGAAAATAGAAAATAAAAAGTCTATTTCATAATTTTTTTTCTCGAGAAATTTTCAAGTACCTAATCTCGTTTTCTTTTTTTAATACTTAGATCATATAGTCATGAAACTTATGTTCAAAAAATATGTTCGTATGAGGAAACCGGCATGCTTGAGACTTCTTCATAATATACTCAACGGCGTGTGAAGTCCACCAACATGCAGTTGGCCAGCGTGGTGCACCGTGGCCTAAACCATTCTCATTCAGACAGGAGACCTGTGGTGGCTTGAGATGATGATAGGGGTAGATATGTGAAAGCCCCATAACAATAAATTTTGCCGCTCTTTACTTAGTTATAAAGCGGCCAAATAAGAATCCAAATAAAAATAGAGAATAAGAATCCTTTTTCTTAACATGAATCTGATATAGTATACTGTGAATAACTCAAAGTAGGTATGTTAGTTATCAAAAAAGCTCGATTAAATATTGGAAACAAGTTTCTCCGTAGTGCGTTAAGGCGTTGACGCATCACCAGATTTGGATGGCCGGTTATTATGTATGGCCCCTTATTCAATGTAAATATTACCATTCTGGTTCGAAAAGGTATGCTTAAACAATAATATGGGAAAAGCGTGCCCTAAAAAAAATTCTCCTTGACCTAATTATGATAAAACCTTATAAGGACTCGACTCGGTAACGTAACATGTGACGGTGTAAGCACCATATAGGACTATTTTGCACACACATGCAACTAGACATAGACGATATCAATAAATGGAGATGGCCAACAAGCCGTCCCTCGTACAGTCCTATTCGAGGTCACTGATATATATGATATAACATATTGATGAGCGGTAAAAATTGTGATGTTTTTTTACCTATTGGTTAAAAAATAGAGCAAAGTTAAGTGGTGTTTGAATATATAGCGCACACTAGAAGTTGTGATGTGATTGTTACGACCGACGTAGGTAGATTCGATTAGCACTGTGCTAAATAACCGAGACCAACTTTATATTGACTTGCTATATAGCCAATTGCGCGGCTTCACTCGCCATATTATATTAGGGTTTCCAGAACCGGACGGTTTTTATGAAACAGGGATTTTCGGTAATGACTTCCGCTGTAAGTGGGATTCCCGGTTCATTCGGTATTATCAGGACCCTTGTAAAAAAAAATTAACCAACAAAAAGTCTTGCTCAGTAAGAAAAATATAGAGGTAGGTAAGTATATTAGGTAACTTTATTATTAAAAATCCTGTAATATCTAAGAAATCGGCTTTTATTTATTCTTTTGATTATGGACAAAAAAAAAAACAATCATAGCATTTACTCAAAATCATGTTTTACACAGCCATAATACTTCGGCGCTTTGCGCAACTCCTTCACCTGCCATAGAAGAGCAGCCAAACGTAGGAGCCAAAAACGCGAGTCGAAGCGCCACGGTAGTAACGCGTAAGCGTTCCCGTGGCGTCTCATACCGACGCACACGGTGCCGCTGGGTTCTAGTGGGTATTCCGGCATGCCGGCGAGTCCCACATACTCGTCTGAGTTGTAGGACCAGGCGGGATGCATAAACGCATTGCAGAGCGACAATAAAAAAAGCCACAATACTGCAAACGACTAACCAATTTAATTTATTTTTAATTAAACACTACAATATAAAAATAATCAAATCTCTTTTAAATATAGGTAACATAATATAACAGAAAATCAAAAGTCACCATTGCTTAGTATTTGTTTAAAGCGTTATTCTATCAATAAACAGTGATTTAGTTAGTAAAGTAGCGAAAGAACCGGGATCCCGGTTCCAAACCCTAATTATTATGGACTTTGGTAATATTGCATTGCATATAACCGTCATGACTCGCTTCATTTCCTTTAGGAATTCAATAAATTTTTATTAATTACCCTTATCCTATGTAAGTGATAATAATCATAATGCTAACCCTTAAGCATACCATGTAGGTCTAGACTTTGATTATTTCTTTCATAATTACAAATCGTGTGGCAGTACATAAATATTATTATCTTATTATTTTAAGCATCCCCTATTCCACAATAGCCAGTGCATAATCATGCCGTTCTTATTACAACTATACTATATACTTACACGTTTTCCTAAAATAAAGTGATAAGCACACTAATTAAATTTACCTCGTACCTATCTATGATCAGCGAATCTTATCAAATTAAATTTCGTGCTCCGATGCTAAATGATCAAGTTTTCAATTAAACAAACTAGGTCCAGTCAATGTATTGCGGATCAACGTGAAGTTTGATCTACTTATACTAGATTAACTTTCATAATTACACTAATTATTTTGAAATGATGTAAATGTAAATTCGCACCTACAATCAATAATTGCTTAGAGTGCAGAATACGTTAGGCTGGAGATTACTCGATAAGCTATTTCTATATATAGGTAGTTGAAAAGATAAAGCGCTATTTTAGGCTGTTAGAGTAACAAAAGGATAGTATTTGTATGTTTCTATCTTTGTTAAGTTCTTATGTTCATGAATAACATGCAGCGTTATTTCTTAAACTGGTATCATTAACTGCTAGTTTCTAGAGTTCCGCACATCTGAGGAAAAAACGGAACCTATAAGCATCACTCGCGTATTCTTCATGTAAGTTTTAAATGTACAGTTACAAAGATATTAAAGATGATATGAAGTCCTTTCCAAAAAAGTGAAAACATTCCTTATTCATTCTTGGACTTAAACTTCTGGAGATTGTGTTTTAGACAAAAAAAAAAAAAATATTAAATAAGAATACATATTAGAAAATTGTTAAAATTGCTTTTGGTCAATTGTTGATGTTCTCTGCTTACAATAGTAAAGCTACAACAATAACGGTGACGGGGTCTACTAGATGACCTTGATTATCTTATAAAAAAACTTTCTTTTTCTGCGACCATATTAAGTCCCATCACATATTATTACTTCAACAGCTTTTAACCTTGTTAAGAAAAATTATGTCCAAAATTATAGAAACGGAGTGAGAAATGGACATCAACAATCCAAACATTATTTATACATATTTTATGGTCTAGAATAAACATGATTGCCGTCGATTTCGTTAACGAAACGGGATTTTTTATTCTGTACTATAAGGCTTCAGGTGCGATAATGTATGCTTTTGTACAACAAATACATTATGTTAAACAATGCATTCATGGTATGCCTATATGGACTTATGAGGCATAATAAGGAATACTAATAGACTAACAATACAAACGGGCGATATAAGTATCAGTGTTATCTTATGTTTCCAGATAGTGTCGTTGCTCCGGCCGATATTTGTCTAAAAGTTTAACAGATTTAAAATAATCGTTCGTTAGCACTAGCAGCAATAGAAATAAACCTATACTGAAGGGGACGCAAGCCCAATACTTTTCGATACAAATGTAATCAACAAATAACTAAAATATTTAGTGGTTCTACGCCCAAAACTAAGGATGATATCTATTTGCTAACCAACAATTTTATAATGTATAGGTATGTACGTATCTATATTTATTCATACATACCCACATACAATTCGAAGTTCTTAACTTTAACAACAATGATCGTTCAGCCTTGCTTATCTGTAGTAACGTAACACGACGAACCATTACGCATATTTCATTTTCGTAACACCATTTAGTGCACGCTTAATCCCACATGGGGTTTTTACAGTAAGTTGTCATGCGATAATAAAAAGTGAAAACGGTTTCACTTTACATCAAATGATAAACTATATAGCTACAAAAATATTGATAAATTGGCCCTCGTTTCGTAATTAATTTGGTATTAAATTTTCTCATTATGCATCTTATTACTTTGAATCCTATTTTAGACATCATATTCTATATTATATATATCACCTAGCCGAATAATATTTTAGCATCCTTTCGCTCTATTTCAGAATCTAGCGCTAAAATGATTCCGTTGCTTTAATATAATATAAAGCTGAAAATAATCAAAATTTTAGCTCAACATTCTAATACAATGGACATGTGATTAGAAAAATTCATTGAAAAAATCAATGAATTTTTCAATAACTAACATACCTAATTTTTTTTAAATAGGAATAGGAATTTCAGCTCGATTCTCAGCGTTTATTTACGTAGTCGTAGGTCAAAAATAAACGACGACATAATTGTTTTTAAACACCATTTCCCATCACATCAGTGATGTATCGGGACGAAGGTCAGGGGACTTTGAACGATCGATAAAAACAGCATCTGATGTGATATTAAAACACGACGTTGCCAAAACAAACAAACAGTGAAATTACATCGATAGGCCAGAGCAGCCATTATTACGCTGCTTTATTACGGTTATCGCTGCCGGCAAGTAGGCTCCGACCTAGACATAGGATTAGCTGGCTATATAAGGAGTACATAATAATAAACACAAACATAGTGATAAATCTGATGTTGACATTGGCACCGCTACGCATTTTGTGATCTATATAATACTCAATCTACTTGGGAGGACCTCTCGAGAGCAACAGTTACGTTACGTTTTTGTGATGTTCAGTTTACGTCGCGTACTCAGTGCTCATTAAAATCAAATCAAATATTTTTATTTCATCATGAAGTAATTACATACACTTGCGAAACGTCACAACAGAAAGTGAACAAAAAAATACATTGATAACATGCAATTCCTAACTGATCTGCAAGTCACTGCCCATTTAATTTAATTCCCTGTTAAAGTATAAATGTCAAAGTGTTTGTATATTTTTTACCCTTCCCTAGCTACACCGCTGGAACACAATCAATCTTGATGAAATTTGGCAACATCCTTAACTGGATTCTATTAGATAGATATTTGTTTTGTTGGTATTTTATCTTGGTTTCTCGACCAAATACCTGAATTTAGTTGTCCTAAATAATGTGGAGTCAAAACGACTTAAGCTACTTTTATCCTAAAGACAAGTTACTCATTAAGTTTAGTTTTTTTGTAGCTGCTAAATCCCACGCACTTATCTCATTTGTTATAGGCGCTTGATGCCTACGATAGATAGCATGTAGGCAACGATAACGCAGCAACAACAATAGGTCCCGCTTTCCACCTTACCCTTCGGGTATGGTACCCTACAAAGTAATTTTAATTCCTACGACAAAATTATCAACAGTTAAAGAGCCAGTCAAAAATTAGCCAGCCAGTAGCTTCATAACATCAACGTGTTCAATATGTTTCATTTATATGCTTCCAAATTCCAACTAAATTAATAGCCCTCCATTTTCGGTTTTGCCGTAGTCGAGTATATTATTGTACTTATAGACATTTCACAAGCCGGTATATCACAAAAAGATAATCTGTATCAAAATAATCTGAATAGAAAACACATCTGAGACTAAATAAACCCTTCAATATATCATCTTTATCTTTGACATCTTACTTTGATAGAGATATACTTTAGACGCTATCTCACCTAGCGTCCGTCTAGGAAAAAACATGGCGAACAATATCCATCCACCTAACAGCTCTTGCAGGTCCACTGGTGGACCTGTCCCTCTCCTAATCGACGCCACTCCGATCGATCCTATGCCCACTGAACCCAGCGGTTTCCCGCTGCATTCTTCAGGTCATCGAAGGGCAGCCTGTGTTCCTTTTCCTAAGTCGTGGTCCCCATTCGAGGACTTTTCTTCTCCATCAGTTACCAGTCCTTCGAACGACGTGGCCGGGCAGGCCACAGGCCATTGCCACGTTAGCTTGCTGTCGGTAATTTTTGTTCGACTACGAATTTCATCATTAGAGCAATTCTCGATATTCTCGCAACCGTCTGGGATACTGATACTGTTGATAACGTTTGTTTGTATACCACTATAGTTTCATTAATTTCTCACCAAATTATCAGTTTCCTGAAATTGTTTTATCTACAAATATTAATACCCGATTTCACTCCCCAGCGATAGAATTTTCTAAAATCCTTTTTCAGTGGATGTTGACGTTATAAAAGGTACTGTAAAAATGTCCATCATCTAGCTTCAATCTTCTGCAAAACACTTACAAAATTACTCGCGGTTACAAAATGTCGGTCAAAACCGATAAACGTTCTAATTTTCTCTCAATGACCCAGTACTTAGACCATTAGCTGAACCCATACCATACAAAATGACAAAATAATATTCATTTTAGGAACTTGTGCTATGCTTATAACTAAACTGATTGCCTGTACATTTATGAACTGCACAATAATGAAAATAATAAATCATATTTCTAGCTGATTAAGAAACAATGTTGCTGACTGAATACATACGGCAATATTTTTAATCGTGAAAATCTTATTTTACCAATAAATAAGATTTGGAGTGTCTGTCTGTGATATGGAAATTATGGTCAATAATTAAATGGAATATGCTATTTATATGACACCTACACGTATTCAACTAATCATAGAATCTTTGTCTGTCTGTCCGCGTTTTTGTTTCCCGAATAGGCTCCGAAACCGCTTAACAGATTTTTATAAAATTTTCAGGGATTGTAGAGGGTAGGTACACTAACTTTCCGCATAGGCTTTTGTTTTATATCAATATCTCCAACGGTATTTAGTTAAAGCCCTTAGCGTTTGGGTCTAAGGGTCATATAATATCCTACAGTAGACTCAGTGAACTTACTTCAAATGCAAATAATTTTCAACGTTTCAAATTTTCTGTAAGTATTTAGAAATTTCACCGGAACGAAGACGCGAACACTCACATATTGTAATAAATAATCTACTTCTTTAGTAACTACGAGGCTTTGCCCGCGGCTCCGCCCGCTTATATTCCCTTAACTATCCCACAGGAACCATGCATTTAACCGGGATAAAATAACCTCCGTCACTCTCCTGTCCATAGACTGTGTCCATGCAAAAAATCCCGTCGATACGTCGCTCTGTTGCAGCATGATAAAAAGATAAACCAACAAACACACTTTCACACTGATTAAGGAACCCTTGTGGTTTATTCCGCAGGTAAGCCGACCAGAACAAAAAAAATTAGCTACAGCATGGCTACAATTTGGTACTTATTTTATACCACCATTTATAGGTTCGGTATTTTATAAATACGCAATATATATCACGTCGCCTCATAACATAAGGTACGAATATGAGCACAATTTGCGAGTAATTCTAGCCCGCATGTAAAATTATCTAAAAAGCCATAAGCATAAAAGATAAAAACTAAGGATTTAAATCAGTAACAAATAAATGTGCAATTGGAACCACTCAATTCAATTTCTAATAATGATTTATTAATTCAGATCATATAATCATTTGGCCTATGTCAGTATATGTTAGTATTGTTAGTAATTTATGACAAGTTGCTAATCAGTCAAATCTTCGAGAAAATCGGCTTCCAGAAAATACTTTAAATTATTCCGGTACTTTTGGTAGGTGTATTTGACGAAAATCACTACGTAAGCGCCAAACATATATTTTTTTTCACAAAACTATTTGACAAATTAAAAACATTATTTTGGATTTTTTAGAAATGATTACTAACTATGAACTAATTCCGTGAACTAATTCGTAAAAATATAGAAGTCGCACAGAAAATAGAAAATAATTGTATACTCCAAAATATTTTCTTTTCGAGAAATTTTAGAGTATGTAATCTGTTAATATTTCGAATTTGACCAGTGAATTAGCCATTAGTATAAATAATATGAAGTTTTTTTGTAACAGATTTCGTTCCGAAATATGTCTCAGAAGTCGTTAATATAAGTTTATGTTTCAGAAGTCTAAAGTCAAGTAAAGCACGTGGACGAGAAACCTGATATTAAGCTAATTTATTTCAATTAGATGCCAGACCACCATGCCACGAGATACAAATTCATACTATCATGTCGTAATGTTTTTAAACAGTTCCGTCGCCTTAATCTTGCAGGACCTGACAAATGAAATGCTTCTGCGTGAATTACGTTCTTCCCGATGACCATTTCATAAGGAACCTTACACTGGTTAAGACAGTGCGTTTACCAATAATTATGATTATTATTATCTCCAGTTCTATTCATCCGATCGTGATGAGATATATATTAATATAGTTGATTTTAAGCTGAAAAATAAGTTTTCGAATAATTCAAACGCCGTAAGAATTCGTTCAGTGGTTTAACAGACTAAACAAATTTATTGTTTGGGTTCTAGACACATCCCTATGACATAACCCAAGTGGAATTTTCAAAATATCTTCAAAGCACAGACACGGCTACGTTACTATTTTATACCAGAAGAGTAGAGACATCTTCCTATCAATGTATCTTGTCTGGAAAAGATCGCTATAAGACCGCCTTTTGCATACTCGATGTTTATTTTATTTCTTTATTCGATGTTT
Source organism: Dalla quadristriga (assembly GCA_018245335.1). NCBI lineage: Eukaryota > Metazoa > Arthropoda > Insecta > Lepidoptera > Hesperiidae > Dalla > Dalla quadristriga. The sequence goes on along the minus strand of DWLO01002344.1, from coordinate 3,337 downwards.
TCTTTACTCACAGTGTGTAATGAAGTAATTTGTATTGTATTTTTCACAAAGCCTCGTCCGCAACACGGCACGAGCATGGTCTGCCCGAGCACGGTGTAGCATGAATATTAAACAACAACAACATTATCTTTAAATAACAATTTATCTATGGATTAACTTGCCCATCTCAGTGGCCGGGTCCACCCGGCTCGGGTACAAGCAGAACTAACTATATGCCCAAATTATTTGAATGTCACTGATTTTTTGTAATTTCTTAGATAAATAGCCATATATCCAATCATAAGAGATGTCATACAAAATATTACTCCAGCCAAACATGTGGGGATATAATATGTTATCTTCATATAGACATATAGTGAGACTCTGCTGAACTCCAATTGATTTCCTCCAAGTTACACCCAAACGGTGTACCACCACAATTTAAACACATACTCTTTAATTTAACATACCTGCGTGCCAAATGAAGCCTCTCTTGTGTGGTGAGATGCTCCACCTGAGCCATTTCCGACACCAAGTCTGCATGCTCCATCTTTATTTGTTTCTGGAAAGATTTTTTTTTAAATTATTTGTGTGACCTGAATATACTAGGAGACTGATGGATTGAGAAGGCACGGGACAAGTTGGAGTGGCAAAATGTCAAAAGATCAGAATGTCCTAAGAGTGAATATTTAAAGTGTCTATATTTCCAAGCAATTTTGTTGCTGCATTTTGTTGCAAATTAACCAACATTTACTTTATTTTGTGGTTAGCGCTTTTGACATAATGTGACCAAAGCCTTCCAAGGCTGTATTTGGGCTTAACATACATACACTAACAGTTTTAAATATGTTCAATCATCCTATAAAACTTTGCTCAGACTATGTAAGAAATTTGGTATCAAAATGTGTCTGAATAAAAAATTTAATAGGTGATTTAGTCCAGTCAATCTATTTTGTTTTATTTTTTCAGGCAGGTAGCATCCCTCACTGCATGAGTCAATGCATCTCGTAAAACACATCTCGCTTGTGTTCTGTATGTGACGATTGGTAATGTAATGTAATTGATTTGTGATCAGTATTAGTTTACTTACACTTTGACTAAATTGTCACATAGTCCTAACATGCTATTGATAGGAGACTATCAAACGCCACAGAGTACAATATTATTACTAACATTTTCGGTGGCATGACGTGCCGGCCCTAACTTCAATATTATTTTTATATTGCAAATGCATTTTTGCCATTATTGTACAGTTTCGGTTTCATTTTACTTTCTGATTTCCTGTAACAGGGACCAGAAGGGGTTTAGTTAGGTTGTCAATCTTTTTCCCTTCCAGGGTCAGTGAGAAAACAAATTATTAATGTATGTCATTGTATTCATATTTTAATGTTCCTGGCCAGTTGGAACAATGTTGAAGGGTGCCTATTTTGTGTGTAAACACATAAGTGTAACCTGACGCAATACTCTGCCATTGCTGCCCTGGTAATAATGTCTGCATAACAATAACATTTATGTTCAAGTTTAATACAATAAAATATTTTTTAAATTATGACAACAGTTTATAAACGGCTTAGATTTTACTGCAATATTACAATATTTTACTATGGTTACAAATACTCAAAATAAAATCATCTTCATAATACCTGTTTTTTTTATAGCAACGGAGCCTGCAGCTCCACTCATCCGCTGCCGCCCATGACCTCTGTGACAAACCTTGAATAGGACAGTAAAAGGAGCTGGGGATTTTGATCCCGTTTGAATGGGACGTTAATAGGAATGTTAAGTTGGTCAGTTCATATTTGTTAGTATAAGGGCTATGGGAAAAACTACTGTTAGTGACTGTAAGTCCTGTTAGTCGGTGTTAGTGATAGTCCAGTTAGTATGTAGTGGTTAATAATAGTCCTATTCGAAGCTGGTCACAGATGCGTTGCCAACCCTGAGGACTGAGATGTTCGCCTCTTGATAAGTGTAACCTTGTTAAGTGTTTATGTACAAAAATATTTACGTTATAAACCCAATTGCAAAGTAAGCTCTTTCATAAATTACTCTCAAAGAATGATGGATGAATTACAAACTCTGGTTAATTTAAGCATCTATAACATAATCGTTATCTTTAGATTCTTCTCATTGGTTCAATGATTACTAATTGTAAGTTTATAATTTCGTAGCAGAAATACTGGTTGCATTTTATAAACACATTGTTGTTGGTAAATGTTTACTACCTACTGAATTTTCAGGTTTCAGGTTGAAGCTGCAAGTAGTTGGAAGTAAGGACAGTAGAAAACGTGCGGAAAAGTTAGTCCAAAAGATAAGTCGGGAATTGATAAGATAATAATAAAGTAGCTATGATAAATAGATACCTAATTGATGAATAAGTCTCCAATGAACATCGTTTAAAGGCTTTAAAGCAATCACCAATACTTTGTAAACAAAATGAGACAGCCCGCTATGGTACCTACACGAAAAAGAATGTACACAAATCAACAAATTTAGAAAGGCATCCTCTCAACTTATACCTTGTTTTAACGAAACCTAAAAAGAAAACAACTTTACACAAGATAATTCGAGCATTCATTTGTTAATTTTGTAAAGTATTTCATTCTACTTACCGCTTTAACTAATTACTACAGAGAATACGTATGTTTCATTCTTGTGTTGATACGTTTACCACACATAATACACACTGATAAATTCTACACGTTCGTTACATGTTTCAATGAGTTTGGATCTGTTTAACATTGACTTTTACAGTTACACCTCATTTTCCGTTACTTTTCATGAAAATTATAAACAAGAAAAATCACATTCGCAAGAAGTATGAAGGAAAATGAATTGAATTGACGAACGACGACTCGCGAACTCGCGAAGAACAAACATAGACTAGATAGCGAGTATTAGAGAGAGACCATAGATTAGAATAGACCACAGACACCATGACTCAACTTTCATTTCTTGACTGTCAGACTGTCGATGTACTGTCAGTGTCAAAGTGTAAAGTAAACTTTACACGTTGAACCAACACATTGGGCCAATGTAGCGGGCTAACGGTAAGTTCTAATTTGCTGTCGAAACACTACACAACTTTTGTCGTCCGACCATGTCACAAGCTCACCATAATAATTGTACATCACCTCAAAGTTACTAATCTTGAGGTTTTGTTACGGAAGGAGATATATTATTTTACACATATTAGCATATTAAGGAGATATTCTTAATGAAGGCTATTAGGTTGCTACTAAGTAGGTAATAAGTAGGTACTAAGTAGGTACTAAGCAATAATAATATCGACGGGTATAAGGCGAACTGACTCAAGCGCCATTTTGGTAACTTTACAGGAGAGCGTTTTAAAGATAAAAAA
>DWLO01002343.1:0-12767 GCA_018245335.1 Dalla quadristriga | reverse complement strand
GCACCCCCTAATCGAAATTTTGAAAAAATATTAAATGTACAGAATAAGTGCCCTTTGAGTTTTATTATAGTATAGATTTAGATACTTACGGCGATTCATAAGGAAAACTCGGTCTGCTTTTATAGTATTTATCTAATACATTACCAAGGTTATGTTTTCTTACAATTAAGGAACCTTTCCACCATTGGAAGTCTCTTCGTCGCCACAGGTGCCACTGGCCCGGTAGCGTACAAAGACACATTTAAAAAAGCCCTTATAACCTTCCCTATTGACTTCAGAAAGCAACAGAACTTAAGGCGCTAATAAACGTCTATTACGGAATTAAAATTGATAATCACGTAATTTTGGGCGTGTGCACACCGAACAGTGCAAGATCGGCACGGCACGGCTTCAGTTTATGTGGGTGGAATCTTAATTTTCATGCATATTTTTGGCATGAACAAAAGAAAACGGCAAAACAAAAGGCAGAGTATATTTTTACGTTGTTTATTTGTCATTTGTTTCAATGCATTATATATTTAAATAAGTTTCATAACAAAAATTTTAAAGTATGTAGTAAGTATGTATAAATAGCCTTATACTATCATATGACTGTAGGTACTATGACTGAAAAGGTTAATTGGTTGGTTATGTTAGCAGGCGTAGTATTTTTTTATGAAACCTAAATAAGTAAGTTAAGATTGTAGTAAGTATAATGAAATTAGTATAATAATATTATATTGTAAGGACAGGTAATTTATTTTAACTACAATATCATGGTGGTTTGTTCTCAAAGTTTGCTAGCCTGTTCAAGTGAAGTTTAAGTTAATTTATAGCGTTAAAGCGACCTTATTATTTGTACAAATAACAGGATTAAATACATTCTTACTATAATAGTTTTAACAAAATAAGCAACTTGATACTACTTAATGTTGTCGTTACAAGACCTTTAATTTAGCGGAATAAATAACTACATCAAACTCTTTCAGCACATTATCTATCTAGAACTTTAATTTAAATTTTCATTTTTGTAAATTTTTTATTTCATTATCTAACAACTGAAGCAGGCTAGAAACTTTGAGATTTTTCTATATATTATTCACTAAGTACAAAAATATCAATTTCAGAATATCTTTTCCATGAAACGCTCCAAACAATCTTTGAAATCAATATACAAAAATAGCCATTAATAAATGTACTTATTTCATTTTGTACCCCTTTCCATCAGAGAAACTGGCGTGTTCGTATTTTTTATTTGTAGACTATTTGTTCTTAACACAGGACATGTAAACATGATCAACTTTTCTGCTTAATATATCAAACCGCACTTAATGCTTAAATTTTACCACAAAAAGTATTTATTTACGAGCATTTAATGTTTACATAATACACATATTGGCGGTGTTCTCACTGATATTGGTCACACCCTTCAGATCAAGTCGCAAAAGTTGATTTAAATAAGTGATGCGTTAAATTAATACACGTCGTAGCACCGTAGCTCTCGTAGCGGGTATGTTATGCATACGCCGGTTATGTTAATTACACCATTAAATGTGGCCTTTGAGTCATTCCATCCATCCGTCCGACCGTTCATGCGTCTTTAAAAGTCCATTGCTGGACATTTTGAATCATAAACAGGACTTTAAGTTTTGCTGTTCGTTAGCAAATCTTTAGAAAAAAGACTAACCACAAAACACAATAGATTAAAATGTATTTAAATTGTAAATAACAGTTTAATAATAAATCTGATTGAATATTAGAATAAGGTCATCACATAATGATTACACATAACCATGCTATTTCAATTAAATTCGTCACTGAAACACGTTAGACTTCGTCATGGATTTTGCGTAAACAACAGCTAATCTGTCGGAAATCTGGAATTATGCGTCGGATATCACAAAATATCATTACAATCATGTGTCAGAAATGTTCCTAGTTGTAGCCCGTATTATTGATGCTATTTGATGTTCCTAGTTTATATCTGAAATATCATTATTGAAAGCTATTTTGATAGCTGTTTTATTTCAGAATAAAGGTTACGCAGAATACATATTAAATTTATTATAAGTATAAAGTACGGCCTGTCCCATGTAACATACAATGAGTATGTATGGCAATACAACACAGTTTGAAATATTAGGCAGACTTCCTTATCTGGTTTCCTTCTAAATACAATGAAATATACTATAACAATATCTTGAATAAAATTAACACATTATAGTATTTCAGATTATTCTATATTGCTCATTTTTGTACAAAGTTTTCATTAAGTATTGGTGTTCTAATTCAGAAAATATATGTATAAATGTATAACTACTATGCAATTACACATGAATAATATTTAATATGAAATAACTTTAATGATTTTACAATATTTTACAGTAATGGAATACCCATAATAGCCGAGGAACTAGTAAACGAAACAATAAACCTTCGTGGATGACATTGTCAAATTAATGTACACTCAAGAAAGGCTTCTAACTTTAAAATTTTTGTTAAAAGTTTATTTGAAATTGAACTTAGATGCTTTACTTGACTGTACATTAGAATATAACCTATCCATCGATTGGTCTATAATGACTAAACAGGTTAAGTACAAAATCGAAAATGTCGGTGTTAATCTGTAAAAACTAATATATTTACATGTCTATATACAAAGCTATCACATATTACAATTTTAATCATATCACTATATACATTATTGCATATTTAGTTTCTCCCTCATCAGTACTTGAAACGACGAATTAAATAATAACTGTGTTTCACATTGTCCATTTTACAAAATGTTCGTTAAACGTACACTATGTGCGGTTTCTCAGGTGTCCTGTGGTGAGGTATTGTTTCGTATGCGAACTGTTGGTAAATATGCTCCTCACTATCTTCCTGGTAGTAGGGATTTTTATCGACACTATGCCACGGAGGATTTAAAGAATGAAAGTTATTGGTCACTGACGTTCCAATCATAAGATACCTGTCTACGTCTCTCTTGTTTTCCTGTTCTCTACCTCTCGTCGAGTATCCTAAGCCATTACTTAATTTGGACACATCACCATTCAACATGACACTAGTCATAACTTGCTTCGATTTGTCACCTTTACACTGCTTCAGAGGTCCCATGAAGTATAAGACACCACCAACGATACTAATTATAATACTTACAGTAAGAACAATAACAGCTACAACTACCCACCCGCTTGAGCACCCAAATTCTGATTCCGGAATTTGAACGAACAACGCTCCTTTCAAATTATCCGGTGCTACACACTTTACTTCTTCGTAGTCTATCTTTAGTATGGCACTTGAGTTATCAGATTTCCTGTTTCTTAATTCACATTCTCGACCAAGTTTCCACAACCAAAGCAGAGAACAGTTACAAACAAAAGGATTACCAGCAATCTCTAGCTCTTGCAGTCTGTCGATAGGGAAATGAGACGCTTCTAATGTTTCTAATGCATTATTCCTTATGTAAATATGCGTAATCTTTGGATTACCATGAAACAGTCTTGGGGGAACCTCCTTCACTTTTACGTTTTCGTTCATCCATATTTTTTGCAGATTAATATTGTCTACGAAAGCTCTGGAATCAATTTTGTCCAGATCATAAAGTCTGCTCAAGTGCAAGTGTTTTAAGTGAAAAAGACTCTGGAAGGAGAGAGCCGTCACATTATGAAAAAAGTTTCCACTTAAATATAAATGCGACAAGTTTGATAGCTTAGAAATCGCCGACGTGGGTACTGTTGTCATATTATTATTGCTCAGATCCAAATGACGCAGTGAAGGCAAATTGTGGAGTCCCATCGGATCAATGTTATCAATTATATTGTTGTTTAAATCCAAATTTTTCAGTTCCTTTAAATACGGTATTCCATGTTTAGGTATTTGTTGTATTAAATTTTCCGATAGGTCTAAATGCTCCAAGTGAATTATAAACAAAATATTTGCCGACGGTATTTCTAATATGGAGTTATTCCGGAGCGACAAAATCTTCAACGATGTCAACGGCTCAAAAGTATCTGGCTCGAAGGTCACAAGCTTATTGTCAGATAAATCGAGGCGCTCCAAAACTGTTAAGTCTTTAAATGTTTGGGAGTTTATATTTGATATCTCATTGTTGGATAAATCCAAGTCAATTAATCTCTTTAGACCTACAAAGGTGTCCTTATCTAGTTTTCTCAGAGCATTGTGACTCACGTTAAGATGGGTCATCTCCTTGTTGTTATCGAAGTTTTTACTACCTAAGTCCTGTACCTTGTTGTACGAAATGTCGAGAATGGTGAGTTGGGTGTAGAATGCGAAGGTGTAGAGGAGGTTGTCGATGCTGTTGTGAGTGAGGTTGATGTGGGTGGCTTCTGGATTGAGTTGAATGGGGACGATCTCTAGGCCCGCGTTGGCGCAGGAGGCAGCGCGCAAGGCATCGTCGCAGGCGCAGCGCGCGGGGCAGAGAGTTCGCGCGGCCGCGCCCCATGCCCATGCCACCACGACCACCCACCAACGCCACTTCGCTATACGGCGTGAGGCCATAACATCTCATGTATGCGCAACCTTAGATCTGAAAAAGAGAAAAAAATAACATTATACTCACACGTAGAACTATTTAAAAGATGGGTAAATTTTAAGAAATTATTCAAATCAAATCATAATGTGTAGCGAAGTCAACGATCAAATTAGATTAAATGGTAAAACTAAACCCCAGTTTTACGAACTCTTTATACGCCCTAAAAGAAAATCTCATCACCGGAGATGGAATCTAGTTCGTTTTCTTTGTAATTTATTGTTGTCATAAAAAGCGGACGCGCCCTGCGAGTACAACGCCCTAGACCGTGCGAGAGTAACGCAAAAATACACAACATTATCGCACGACAAGATCTTAATATAATTTCTGGCGAAAACTGTAGATAACAAATGTGCCTCGCCGCAATTTGTATGAGGGGGAATGGAATTGTTTGATCCAAATTAGACCGATAAGGAACGTGCCGCGTCGACGGATGGTGGTTTCAGCACAAAAACTTTTTTATTGCTTAGCATACGATGGAAATTCTGTTTTACAGTTTATTAGACTCCGGCGTTGTACTTTATGATTTGCTGTTCAATATGGTCTTGTCGGGCAGCTCATCATTTTAGCCAGAAGCGACGCCAACCGGGCTGCACCTGGCACAAGGTTTAATACTGCGTCCGTCGGTAGCGCAGAGCTCGGTCGAGATATTACGTGTCTTTATTTATTGTTCGTTGGTGCAAAACTAATGTTCCTCTTAAACGGGAAAGGTGGAACTCGTTTCGCTAATCCTCCGCCGGTTTCTTAGTGACGCCACCAAAATACTCGACTGTTAACAAAGGAGCGTTCAGTATTTTAAATTAAATGTTCGGCGCTTTACAATTCGACGGAATGTATAATGAATAGCATCGTAACATCTGTTAACGAAGGCGAACGATCTCGAAAGTTTTCACGCGCGGGAATAACTAATTGCGAAGGTTGGAATTCAATTTATGGCTTCTAGTGAGCCTCCCGGGATCACGCCATGCTAAAGTATTAATAATGCAAAACTGTGTCACGAAAAGTTTTTGATTCTAGATGCAAATTAAATAAGGAAACAAAGTAGAGAATCCCAAGCTTATTTCGGTGCTTGGCATTTATTATTGACTTAACATTATCTTGTCATTTATGCTAACCAGCACATTGATCCTAATAGGAGTGACAAGTTACGTCTTTTTTATTACTACATTGCGGCAAATCTAGAGGACGTGGGGTTTCATTGTTAAGTATGTAAGGACTAAATGAGTTATATTCCTACTAGGAAGTCTTTATGTAATAATATATATTAAATGATTAAGTACCTTATACAATTAAAATACCACTAGAGTGAAATTACAATTAGATTCGTTAAGTACCAAACTGACTATATATATAATTATACGTCAATAATGGATATCTATACCTAAATATATTTTGAGAAATAAATCCCAGCCTATAAAAATGTACAATCCGTTACCCGAACTACGCCATGATCGTAAATGTTTATTTGTTATTACTTTTGCCAAACGCCGCATGCTATCAACATCTTCCCTCGGAAACCATCCAAAGAAAAGCTTCATACTCATGACAGTTTATTGCAATGATAGGCGGTAAGAGGCGAAAGACGCCGGGACGCGACCTTCCCGCAACACGATACCTTATCCTGCTACGGATTACTTGAATTACTGAAACCATACGTATACGCACACTTGATACACATTACGGATCCCGTATTACGTCGGATTAATACCTTGCCTAAAAAGCGGTGACAGTCTAGTGGTTAAGACTTCGGCTTCCTGCTCGAGGAGTCCGGGGTTCAAATTCCAGGCACACACTTACGAGAACCGTAATGAACTACATCATTATCACAGCCAATCACCACCCTGCAGGACTGGGCGGGATGCATAAATGCATTTCCCAACGTTACAAAAAAAAAGGCACAAACCTATGACTTTTCTATGTTATGTGCGCTTTAAGGAATTAGATATCATTTGTTTTCGGTGAAGAACCTGCATGCCTGAAAGTTCTCCATAATGTTCTCAAAGGCGTATGAAGTGTGCCTATCCGCTCACGGCCAGAGCTGTGGACTATGGACTTACTTTTCTCACCTCGAGAGGAGACCAATGCTTAGTGCAGGGCTGTTCATGGGTTGTGATAATGATGATGATGAATACCTTGCCTCCGAATTGTATTCAACGCCACGACTCGAAAGGTTTCGATCACATTTTTCAGTTGCATGTCTTTTTGGGTGTTCGTATTTGCCTTGAAAGTAACAAGGAAGCCTCTGGCAAGAAATCTCGTTAGCGATTTATTACTTTTGTATGAAACAGTAATTTGAATTTTCTTTATTTGGGTGGCGTGAAAAGGAACGCATGTCAATTTTGATATAACCGTGGATATGGGTGTAGGTGTATGTGAGGTTATCCCTTCGATATCATTGAATTGTAGGTCTTCATCAAATCCCTGCTGGCTTAAAAAAAATACGAAGCATTTTCAAAGTATAAGTAGGTATGCTTTATTAAGGTCTTTTAATATCATAAAATTTTAGGTCTTCATAAGATTCTTCTCAAAAAAATTACGAACTATATATTTTAACCTTTCGAGGCTTCTACAGAAATTCTTCATTAAATATCAAAGAATAGATTAGCAAGATCATATTCAGGCATTATAATTTTCTGGTAAATCTATTACCTAAATAGATATTTTAGATAACAGTTACTATGAAATGTAAGACTTATCCAACCAAAAAACAAAACCGTCCAAACGTGAATTTTAACAAAAAGTAAAATAAATAAGCATGAAATACTGTTTTAACATAACTGCAAATGGAATGTAAACGAAGCAGTAATGTTTACCAATTTGCGATAAATTTGCAAAGATAAAAGGCAAATTAACGATCTACTCAGAACTTCGGCCGCTTTTAGGGTACCGATTAACACAGTTACGAGTTCAGTATTACGCTAGGGAAGTGACGACCTCACCGGGCCCACCGCACCGCATTGAAGCAATATTATTGCGGTGCTCCAATCAGTCACCCGTGCGGTTGTCAGCGGCGGGGAGAACCACAAAAGCATGGGAATGCTATTTTTTATTTTCTTACACTAACAATGTTAGATTCAACTATATACATATAAAAAACATATCATATCTGACTGATTCGTCAACGCTATGACGAAACCGTTGAAGCCAAGGGCTTGACATTTTCACAGTAGGTACCTTTAATAATGTAGACATTTGTTAAAAAAGGATTATGGAAAATTCCGGTCGTAATGGAGCGAAATGGGGCGATTAAGTTTGTATTGTTTGTAAGGAAAAATATTTTTTACGCGGGCGAATCCGAGAGGAACAGCTAGTTCTAATAATGTTTGTTATTTAACTACAAGTTCATTGTCCGTATTCATTTCAAGTTTGAGTATTCGTATTAGGTCTCGACGCGCATTTGCGCTACTCGGTGGATCTTGAGCAAAGCCCACGTATTGGACCGAAACTAGTCGGGTGATCCCGATAAAACAACGTGAATATAGCCGCTTACCCACTTTAATAAAATTTCAGTATTTTATAATATTATTGTGTTATTACAATGTTTACGCTGACCAAATTATCCCATGAATTCGTAGTTTGTAAACTAACCTAATTTTACGCGAGCTATCAATACAGTGGACCTGTTGGTTCATGGCTGTATTTTGAGGTTGCTCCCAATTAGAGCGGAAAAGCTACTTAAACTGCGCCAGGTTGTGTTTTAGATGGCAATAACGGGAGATCTGTATCTCGCAATGGGCCTTCAAAGGCTGATGTATGTATGGCTGATGTATGGAGATTTCTTGTAGAGATAACCTCGTCTTTGCCCCACCTCTCCTTATTGAAAGTGTATATTTTTACTTGTGTACAGAAGTATTTATAATAATTCTATGTACGCCTTCACACTATCCTTCGTTTACATGCTAGCTTAAAGGAGCACCCAAGCCTAGGGAGTAAATGTTTGTCACTTCGTTACTACAGCACATTATGGCACGAGGTAACACGGATAACAATAGCGTTGCTATACGACGTATATCCCTAATTCATACTCAAAGGGCACGCCCCACATTTCCGAAGTTAACTGCTCAGGCCGGCAATCTTTTGTCTTTTAATTTCCTGTCCGCCAGAGCGCGCTGACATCGTGAATTTCGCTTTCGTAAGCTTCGTTAACTTGTATCGGCCTTTGTTGTTGCCTATTGAACTTTTCCATTACGAACGTCATCGATTGAAACCGCCAAATTCGACGGAAAATTCGTGTCGCAACTTACCCGCCGCATTCTATCGAAATGAGCACAAGCTGCCGTTTTAATTCACCCTCCGTAAAATGGAATGTACTAGAAACACTGTTTTGTTTGCGCCTCTTAAAGTAAGAAGAATTTAAATATTTTCTCATTGGAAACTTCGAACACGGGATTTCGATAAGTGTAATGGACCCCAGATTTATTTTGTGATTCTAATTTATACACAATGTGAAAAGTTTAGATACCTACTTAAAATGTTTATCAATATTTTAGCAGAAAGTTAGAATTTATAAAAATGTATAGGCATACCGCAAAAATAAGAAAGAAATTATTTTGGATACAATGTTACCTCACCAAGTTATATTGCTAATTCCGATTGCAATTAAATACTGATTAAGCTAAACCCGCTCGACAATTTCCTAAATATAGATTCCGCACCAAATTCAATATAAAGGCCTCCTTTAATAACAGGGAATGTCATTGCGCCGTTTAAATTATTGTCAGAACTATCCGTTTAGATCGGTCTAATTGTGGACCGCAGGGTAATCAGCGGAGCCCGAACGGTTCCCACTAAAGTTATCACGGTGTTAATACAACTTGAGACATTACTAACACAAAGGACGGTTTACGAGGGGTTCCGAGACAATAAAACCAGTGTAAAAGTCGGCTAACCGCTTCTCTCCCCGGGAAATATCCTAGCCTCTCTCTTTTATGAGTCGCTTAAGTCGAGCGCTGCCGTTTTTAAACTAGAGCCCGATTTAAGACGAAAACTTTTATGCTCGACATATTGAAATAGAATATGGTTTAGTGCGGGGCGTTCCCAGGCGTTGGGACGCTCGCTAGTCGGTGGATCGTCAAAGTGCGTACGTGCTTCATGGTTTGACGGTCGTAAGTAATAGCCTGAGTGATGTCGGGTAGTAAGGCGCATAATGAGAAAACTTGGCCGGTTGAGAGCGCCTCGCCCGATCCGGCGGTAAAAACTCAAGCGGAGCGACTACCGTGCCGATTTCGAATTCAGAATTCGACTTCCGCGAAAACAAATGACAACATTCTTCTTCCCGCCAGTAAGAATGGGTGTGTAAATGGAATTAGTTTGCAGAAATTTGCATTCGACTTAAACAAACTGAAACCGCGAATTCAGACCGCCACTTTAGTATATTGTCGGAATGGTTCTTGCAAGTTTATTTTGCGAAAGTAGTTCGTAAGAAATCTATTTGCATTATTACCGCTTCTGGAGGAGTCTTGCTTTACATTACAAAATTTATATTACACGAGCGTAGAAGTATTGAAATTCTGTGCTCAAAAGTAGTTTCATGGTAATATTGCAGAGACAAAGAGACTTGTTCTAGAAGGTACTATTACTTTGTTTCATAAATATCAGTCACGCCACACTATTTTGAAGCAACGAAACATTTACCTAATCGGCCTTTGGGGCGTTTTTAATTAGGGAATGGAAGTTAACCTAAATAAACGATGATAAAGTGTCCACACCCTCAGTGGCTAACAAATATTAATATTTGGGAGCACACCTGCCAATAGTTTGCAGTAGTTACCACAACGGCCCGAATAGATTTTGCAATCAAAGCCAGATTAGGGTGCTTCCTGCCAATTATTGCAAATTGATTTATCAATTTATAACCCGGTCTTTTGGAACTGTTTTCAGTTATGGGTTTCGAGGTAAGGTTGCATTAGTTGATAAAAACTTAGATTTACAATATAAAACAATACAAACATTATTTACTGTACATCAAATAAAGCTTATAGATTACATGCACAGAGAACTAAATTAAGATTACAGGTATGATGAAACACAAAGAGAACACTATAAGTAAGTGCCGACAGAAAGGCGGTCACGCCAAGTAGCCATTTCTTTCAGACAACCTTTGGCTAGATAACATAGTAGAAGAGAAAAAGAAAGAGGGTAAGGGTGTACAGATAGCGTAGTAAGATAATGATTTGATGTACAGTATATACTGTAATATACATTATAATTAGTGAAGATTAAATAGATAATAGCAAAAAAAGAAAAAGTATAAGGAAAGCGATGGTAAGTTAGATCGAATTTAGGTAATAATTTTTGAGGTTTAATTTGATTAGAGACGTTCATTCTAAATCGTCGTTCCCCACAACAAAATATGGCAGTAATATGAACTGCTCCAGAATCTTCTATTACGAATTCCTTTTACGGTTTATTGCGTTGCACATAATTTAGGAGTATACTCTTTCCTTTACTACTTCGGTACAATAATACAAAAGTTAAATATGACAGTCTCAAAGTTGACAAATAAAGCCCGCAATCTGTTTTTATTCTCCTTTTCTTTAAAAAAATTTCATATCGTTGTGATCTTTCCGCTTACAACACAAAAGTGCAGCACAATATCTTCACGCAGATGCTGCAACACGCCACGCCACGTTTAAAAATATAAAAAGAAGTTTGCAGCGAACAAAACGTGTACACAATCTCATTTTCTCTTCACGTCAATGGGCGGGTCTTAGTGAATCTGGCGTCTGTATAGGCGCCTTTATAAACGCAATAATGAGAAGTGCTAAGGCGGCATTCACCCGTAGGGCTAACGAGGGCCGTCGATGAATCAGCCATGATGCTAACACAAAACTCGCCACTTTTCTCGGTGCTACTCCGTAGCGTATCTCGCTCAGGGCTTTTAGCGAACCAACTCACTTCGCTTTGACTTCTCTCGCCTAGAAGGCTCGTCTGGATTGAACGCGGATGAATAGTCAATGCACAAATTTAGGCCAGCGGAAAACGTCGCAGATTAAAGCTTGTATGCTACCAACTCAATTAAAAATGTTTGGGATGAGTTTGTTTACGTTTACACCGTTTGCCCGGTCGTAAGTTACCCCGCCGGATTTAGACGTCGTCGCCCTGTGCATACCCGTGTGTTGCGAAACTTTGTTCTATGAAGTACGTATAGCCATTCGGTCTCAAGGGCTTTCAGGAATAGAAAGTTGGTTCGCTCTCCGCAAGCACCGATGGTCTACGCCGCACGTCTACGGTTTGCGGTAGACGTTTTCAAACTTAGAACTTAGACTTCCGTGCAAAAAACCAGCCCTACGAATTGTTTGCTTGTTATTCAAACTTTTGTGTTGGGAAATGAGTCTTGTAATAAGTCCGGAGTTATCGCTTCATGAATAAACGCGGGTAAGATGAGAGGGCTGTTTCGAAGGTTTGAGGGATTGCGAACGGCGCTTACGTCATCGTGCGATGTCACAGCTAAGCTCACGAAACGATCTCGACCCAGATGAAGAACGCGACCGCGCTCGTTAGTAAAATTAGTCAATACTATCGACTTAGCATCTTGAGTGGATTCTGTGAGGCTGAATAATGAAATAGCTCGTTGAGGCGACGGATCGTCGGTATATCGTCACCGGAAGCTATTCGAGCACGTCGTGGCAAGCGGGCCCTGGCGAAAATCCCAAGGATTCCGTGTAAGATATCTATCGCCTCCTTTAGGGTTATTAAACGGAGTGCGTTTTAAGAAAATGAGCCGTGAAATATATCCATTTAACGTTTCGGCAGGAAAATCCGTGTTTTAGATATGTAGATACGAGTACTTACGTACCTACCTACTTTGTGAATGAATTGGCCTCATACTTTGTCTTCGCTACGGCTCCCTTCGGAGTGCCTTTTTTAGATAAAAATCAGTACCCTCGTATGGCGAATTGCCAATAAGAAAAATTGGGGATGGGTTGGTTATCTTGTTTCTTTAATATTTAGGATAAGTGACCATTTTAGCTTCTATTGTAAGTAATGGCTTACGGTTAGCATTGTATGCTTATATTAATAAGTGTATGAGGATAGCTTCGGAGGTCCACTCCTGGATTTTTAAATCACTGTTTACATCGTTATGGAAATAAAAATAATGTTAAAATGTTTCAAATTTTGATTTTGTTTGACGACTCCGTGGGGCGTTGGTTAGCGACCCTGACTAACGAACCGTGGGTCTCGGGTTCGATCCCCGGCCGGGGCAAACATTTATTTGGCAGATAAATGTTTG
>DWLO01002342.1:0-12769 GCA_018245335.1 Dalla quadristriga | reverse complement strand
AAATTTCTAAATATAAATTAGCAACTTATCTCTATTGCACTTGGCTAAGGCCCGTGCAATAGTAGTATAACCTCTTCTGAGAGAAAACTAAAAAGTAAAAAATAATATAAAAATGTAGACTTTTTTGATGCTCATTTTAAACATTGGATAATCTGGACGCAGGTGAGCCACTCCGAGCGGGACTCCCTCGACGAGAACGCGGTGGATCAGGACCTCTCGAACGAGAAGCCGTACTTCATCACCACCGCCGCGTTTCCCTCCATCCAGTCCAACGAGACCGACACCGACACCAACCACGGCCAGTACGACTTCTACCAGCAGTTGGAGCAGATGAAGAATGCCAAGAATATGGAGACCACGGAACTGTAACATGTCTGATGATTCCGAAAGATTCAACAAACAGTCGCCAACGCCAATCTCCGTTCGTCTGTCTTACAGCAATCGCTTCTCGGCCCTTTGGCTAAGATCAAAGCGTAGAAAAAAATTTCGTCGATCCAATTCTCCATTGCTGCGTAAAAGAAGGACAAATCAACCAACTGTTCAAGTCGCCGTCATGATCGCCAGCCTTTGTTAGAAGATGACACTTTAAGAAGACAGACGAATTCAGTCTACGGATATAGTACGGAACCCTATCCAAGCGAAGCTGTCTCGCACTGGACCGGTTCATTTTTTGAAAGGATTTGTGCTTGTGTGTTGGCTCTAAAGGCCTTCACAACGTCATAGAGCAGGTTTATCAAATGATAGATTCAGTCAACTAGTGTGCATTCTACAAAAAATGTTTTATCGTTATATTTATAATTATTGGGTGATGTGTTATGTGTATGAGTGAATATGAGATTTAGTAATTAAATTAGAGTATTTTACAACAGAATCAACATTTTTTAGTTGGATTTTGTGACATAGCAAACAAACTTGTGAATAAAACAAGACATAACTTATGTACATTTTAAATTCTTCATTATTTGTGTGTAGTTTATTAACCTGGATCCATTGGCAGGCATGTTGTGTATCTGGAATCCATACTTTGTCACGACCTGGGCTAATGAAATAAGATACTGACTGTGGTATTTCAAGAGGTGGATTAATAAAATGTGCCGCTCATAGGCTGACTCAAATCGCCGCCTATGTTATTTATATTCTAAGCTATTAACTAAAAAAACGCTGAATTACGATTGCTTCATAATTATGGGTTATTATAGAGTCCTCTGAAAATAACTAATATTAAACGGTTTTTAAATTTTTTGGTTTACGGCCAAGAAACTACGTAATCTATATAAATGTTCACTTCTGTTGTTTAGGTGCTAGATGCCTCTGACATACAGGACAGAAAAAAACTTCAGTTTCGGAGCCTATTCGCGACAGAAAACGCAGACAGACAGATAAAAATTCTAAAAACGGTGGATTACGTTTAGGTGTCATATATAGCATATTCCATTTAATTATTTACCTTAATTTTAATATTACAGACAGACACTCCAATTTTATTCATTGGTAAGTTAAAAATACAGCTTGCCAATGACATAACAAAATGACAATCGGCCACAATTCAAACGCTTAGAAAATATTTTGTTTTTATATAGTGATTGCTAAGTTTATCTATTTATGAGTGAGTGACTGATAAGAGATGTATCAGTAATGTAAAGAGAATGAGTGTTCTATGTATACATTATATCCATATGATATAAAACAATAATATACCTTAAAGCCATAGCAATAGTGTCTACTGTAGGTATTGTACAAGATAATCATATTTCATGATTGTCTACCAATGTTTAAATAATTCAATTGAAATGTACAAAGAATATACTCTGTATACAGTTTTAAATTATGCGGTCTTAAAATTTGTTAGTTTTGTCTGGCAACTACTGCATCAAATTAATTACAATAATAATAATATATTTATAGTACCTACCAATAAAATATACAAAATCAGTCCGTGAACTAATTTATAAATATATGTTTTCTTTGCGTTCCCTTGCCTACCCCTTTCGATGTAAGTATTAGGCTACGCACATTACCATTTTATCATATGCTGATAATATACTTATTGTTATGACACGGCGCTTTTATGCTACGCGCCAAACCGTGGCCGCTCTGATATACGCGCAGATTAGTATTTATTTATTTACTCTTTATTATAATTAAAAACCTTAAATTAAGGATTACAATGCGCGAACTTAATGCCTAGCGGCATTTTCAACCAGTCAGTCTGCTATTTCATCAATTACCAATCGCCTATCAATGGCAACATTTTAGGACTTATCAGATGGAACAGTTCAAACGAAACTCATAATAATTAACTCAAATTTCTATAGAATAAGTACTGATGACAATAAAATTATGGATCTTGTAAACATTTTAATTTTCATACCTACGAGCGACGGCGAGAACCTACAGGTACCTACTTACCGAAACATTTACAGTAATTGAAAATGTTAGAATGTGCGAGCGACAGAGATGCGATACGCAACAGTCGCGTTAAATAAGTTTGTCCAAAATAACATGGTTTTCTATTTAATAATATTATGTCAATATTCTTAATTTACGTCATGTAATGTTGGTCCGAAATAATAGCGGTAGCGGTGGCGGTGGAGAAACCTCGGAACACTAGAAAAAATTAGTCTAATACATTTATGGCGTCAGTCCACTCAATAGTCATCCTATAATTGTACATAATTACATCATGATTGTCTTCTTTGTTTGTTACTGGCATCGAAGTTAGCTTTAGAATCCTATTTTAATGTGATTTTTTTTCTGAAAACAGCGTCACGTCATCCATTTTAAACTGTTCTTACCGAACTCTGTTTCATCCATTTTGTTCAATAAAGGTGTAGTGAGTGAGAGGGTATGTATAGGTCTTAGATTTAAAAAAAGTAAGTACTTACCTGACTATCGCTCGTGATATCATTCTTAAACCTATGACCAGCGTCACAGGTTCCGTTAAGTCGCTCACAAAGCATGATATTGTTTGTACGCGATACATACACGCATAGCGGAATTCAAATTGACTACGTAGTCCCTGGCTTAAAAAGGGACCTACAGAAATATTAAATAGAACCAAAAATGTCGGAACTTACGGTCAACTTTGGAATATAATAATTTTTTTGCAGTAGTATTATCGACTTTCCAATCAGCGATTTTTGCAAATGTGAGTTTTACGTCCATACTGCGTCATAGATGTGTGAATCGTGGAGCCAAATACCGCGCTAGTTTGTTTTAAGAAATGCTTACCGTTCCCTGGTTAAAATAAAGCCCATTTTTCTGTTCGACCAATTGGTTTTAATCACCACCTATAATAAAAGTAGGTTACTGCGACTGGGCTATAACTAAAAAAATGTTGGAGTATGTGATAGTTATCTTTTACAATCCCTCAAAATGTCATAAAAATCCGTTCAGTCGTTACGGGAGTATATTCGCGACAAAAAAAAACGCAGAAACAAAAAGTCTAAAAACGCTTGATAATTTTTAGGTGTCATATAAATAGCATTTATTCCCTTATAGCATTTAATTTTCGACCCTAATTTTAATATCACAGATAGACATTCCAATTTTATTTATTGGTAAGATATTTTGTTAAGTTCAATTATAACACAGAGCGGCAGTTTGTAAAAAACGCTGATAAGTATCTATCAACAAGTGAAATTCATCACCTACGCTTGGTAGGTCACGAAAGAGGGCCAAGGCGAGACGACTGTTGTTTTTCTAGGGTAAAGACAGTGGCATTGAACGTAATAAGTATTCTAGTTATCTGCATAATCCCTAGATTTTTTGGCACTAAGTATACCAAATCTGTCGTTAATTTAAAATAACTCTCACTGCAAAAACTTCGGAGGCACTTAAGTTTGCAGCGGAGTGTAACGCTGACATGGAAAATTACTGCTAATGTAGGTAGTATTTATTATAAATTCATAAGTATAAATATATGGTTCACAGGACCATTCTCGGAGCTGTTACAGGAGTTATTGAAAATTGAAGTATACAAAGAAGAGTCGATAATTAAGTTTATAAATTTTAAATCTCACCAAAGTTGATTTTATATTGCAAGCCTACTGCTAAGGTCCCTTAGCTCCCTCTAGTTAGTGTTGTCTTATTCAAATTAATAGCAATATTGTTTTCCTCCTGGGTATGGACTCTCGTAACAAATAGTTATAATACGGTAAGCCCATACATCGCGTTACAGAAAAAGAAGCTAAATGCAAATACACGTAAACACGCATCACAATACTTGAATCGTGCACATTTAATAAAGTGAGACGTTATCAATAATGAATTCCGCTCTGTTGTCGTATCGCATGCAAACAAGATCTTCATGAGACTAAACGAAACTGTGCCCTGGTCATTGGTTTTGAGATCACGCGCGTTAGGCAGATAACGCTCCTATGTACTGTAGAAAAAAAATCATATATTTCGCGGAAGGTGCATCTTAATCTTAAAAGTAAAGTCAGAATTCAAACTGGTTATAAAAAAACAAGGTACCTAGTAAACCAGAAACGGAAGTTGCAAATACGGTGCATAAAGAAATAAACGGTAGTTTTATTGAAACTGTATTTATTTGAGATGTCCTATTTCTCTTTGGCAGAACAGAATTGCAAATAGGTCGTGTTCATGACCACAATCTGTGTTAACGTCGTTTTGAACTCGTGTTTGGGACAATAAACACCAACTTACGAATAAAAACTACTTCCGTAGTATATCTGCTTCTAGTTCCTGGCTCTAAGTCAATGAAATTTTGGCACGCCTGTTGCCTACAAAACCACTAAATCATTGCAGGATAAAAGATACATTGAACTCGATACCTAACAATATGTAGCAGAATAGAAAATTAACACATTTTCTAAAATACCTATAGTAAATAGTAAGTAGCAAATTGAAATCCCATAGCAGATAAAGCTATACCAAAGTGGCAGTCTGCAGAAACGCGTCCTACAAAACCATCCTTGAAAACGAAGCTTTTATCAAATAAGCAGAGAATGCCTTGGCAACCATCCTTCCCGTCTCCGGCCAGACTTCCAGGTTACAGCCTAAATAAAGCTCAAGATGTTATTTACATACACAATAATTTATTGTTTCTTACAATTTAGTGAAGCTAGAATACATCTTGTCGATCAATTACAATTTAAAAGCTTTTAAGTTTTCTAGTCTCTCCCTGTGTGAAACCAAGTGAACAAGCTTCTTCCTGTTGCCGCTACAACACACCATGTATTGCCACTCACGCCTCGAAACGAATCGTCGTATTTTTGTATGATAAATATAAATAGCTAAGGAAATAAGGATTGGTCGACGTGGATAGGATATATTATGCGGAAATCACAACGCAGGTATCCTTACAACCACAATATATATTAGATAAAATTATAATATAAAGATCGCCATATTGAAAAAAAAAGTCTAGATTAATCGTAACTTATCATCTTATGAGATACACTGTAATTTATACTGAAACTTGTGAACTATCGGAGCGTTTATCATAATAGCAAAATATTGTGGATGAAAGAAAACTGACCGCTTCAATCAATGTCAGTCTGTTCTGTAGCACGCTACATTTACTAACTTAAAAAAGTTGCTTTACTAGTAAAAAAATTAACACTCACTCAACTTCATCAACAAGCTCATTTAGTAATACATTTACTTACATTACCCAGAATGTTCTTAACACTTAATGAGCTTTACTTACATTTCATCAACAAAATTATAACTGAACATGTGATAAATAAGGAACGCTCCATTTCCTAAACATATGGCTATTGTACAGTTTCATAATGCAATTTAGATCTAGTTAGAGTACAAATTCTTTAGAAATTACATAAATTCAAATCATGTAAATTTAACTAATGTTTAACTTTAACTAAATGAGTGTACGCAATAAGACATCTACCGACACATCATGTTAATAGAAATCAATTTTTCTCTTATAGAAAATGTTTCTTACACATTAGATAAACAGAAACTATTAGCATATGTGTACCACATTTACTTACGATGCAACAATTGTAGTTAAATTACAAATGACCAAAATTAGGCAGATTTTAAGTGACCATGAATATTTTTACACAGATTCCAGTAAATTTAAGAGGATTTAAGAGGATTTGGAGGACCAGGGAGCGGGAACAGAGGGAGGAACCCAGGCTGTGGCGATGTGTGTGTATATGTTTTGCTGATGTCACAATTGACTCATCACATGGCATACTTCCTTGTCCACTCGCGAGCTAGTTCATTGTACTTTTCTCTGTCCGTTTTGTAGATCCTAGCGATTTCTGGCACCAAAGGATCATCTGGGTTTGGATCACATAACAGTGAGCAGATTGAGAGCAACACTGAAACAGAAAATGTAAACGCTGAAAACTATGATGTGGCCATAAAACACACTATTGGAAACACAGGCATCTATAGAATTTTATAATAGTTAATAAAAATGGGTTACCTTTGGATATAGTCAGTGCCGGAGACCACTGTGCACGCAGAATGTCAAGACAAATGGAACCATTACTGTTTATATTAGGGTGGTAGATGCGTGTTGTGAATGCAACTTTTGGTGGTTTAAATGGATAATCTGTAGGGAAATGTATGGTTAAGAAGAATACACCTCCTTGGTAGGGACTGTCAACCTGAAAGACATTGAAAAGACATGTTAATGTTATAATTTTTGATATAAATGTGTCAATGCATCACATTTCAGGTATTTCCTGTGCACAAAAATAATATACAAACAGGAATAACAATTATTGTGTAGATTCTAACTCTAAATCTTAAGGAAATAAAATAAATCAGAAACTACTTACTGGACCCATAATTGTGGCTTGCCAGTGAAAGACTGCAAAACAAAGAAAAACTCAATTAGACCAAATTAAATACATGAACATATACACATAACCTGAATGTCAAAGTTTATAGGTTACTGAAGCTTCTTTTACACCAGTATAATTATTAATTAGAATTTAAGTCTTTGTATGACAACCTGTAGCCATTTAACAGGTACATCACAAGACAAGGTGTCTAAATAATCCACCTTTTGTTCGTTTTACCCTATTTTTTTAAAATTGCATGAATCATATGATTATACTATAAATAACTAACAAGTCGTACTAAGAAAAACGCGTGAGTACTGTTATTACGGTTCATGCGTAATTAGTCACTCAAAACACTGATAGATATCAAAAAATTAAGCACATCTACAAAATATAGTATTGTAATAAAACGAATGAATGAGTCACAGCTCTGCAGCTGACTACTTACGATCTTCTCCATGTGGACCTGCCGAACATTGTGCTGGAGGGTCTCTGCCCAGGTCTTGTAATTCCTGCACAATGAGACAAAACCATCTATGTACAACAATACAGGAAACACAATACCAAGATAAGTGAAACACGTCAAACATCATCACTAACAAAACTAACGGGCGTCAACATATAAGTATTACCTATTCGTTCACTCCAAATACATAAAATATACCATTTTGAGAGCCACACAACCTCAAGTCCCACAACTTGGACCTTTCACGTCATGGATATGACAAGAAAACCTCAAAATTGGCACATAATTCCGACATTTTATGTACGCCGTGTGCATAAAATTGTCATCTACGTGAACCAGTAAAACACCGTTACTCATGCTTAACTATTAAATCTCATTAGTGTTACTTAAACGTTACAAAAATCAACGCGGAAAGAATTATCCAGAAGAAATTTCGATAATGGGTATTATTCACAATGACGAAACATTCACTACCAAGTCTGTTACAAATTTTACAACAGTTCATTGTATTAACACGTAAATCTCTAAATTTTAAAAATAAACATGGAAAACGTACCCTATTAATTCGTTTTAACGCCATTTGATTACAATATGATGAATTAACTGGCTTTCAACTAGACAACGAAACTGTGAGCCAAGGACCTTTGATTAGAGATTGCAAGATGGCTCCCGTCTAAACGCAAAAGTACCACATAAGTCGTTTTATGTAGTTTTAATGAAATAATAACAATTGAGTTAAAACTTCAAAGATTCAAATATAAAATAATAGTAACTAATATTAAGAAACAATGTGGATTGTAACAGAGCTCAGGTTTTAACAAAATTAACACTCGCGACGAATGGTGAACAGCAAACAGGAAAATCGACCATTTACAAAGAGCGTTCAAGATAACTTGTCTTTTTTTACGGTATGTAAAGTGATAAGTAAAAAATATTTATATTTTTATTTCAGTCTAAATTGTTTTTATTGGTCACTGTTTAATATTGACTGTAATAAATAACAAAAGCCACGGCTATATAGAATAATAAGACTATTTTCTACGTAAATTACAGTTAATTCTTAAATTTCATTCAAAATAACTTAAGTCAACTGGCCATTAAGTGGTAACACTGGACACCAAGGAAGTGACGTATGATCTTAAGAATTCTCGGCGCTATTTTTGGATAGTAAAGTAGGTAGGTAGAGTTATTTTCAAACACATTTTTGCAATTTGAAACTTTACCAGGTGCAAACACTGGAATTTACATGAGGTGTATCGAAAGAAGAAAATCTTGATGAATAATAATTACATGTCACTTATCTCTGTTTTAATCCTAGTGTTTTTCTTTTTCAGTACTATTAAATAAAATCCTTACTAATGTAATCAATGCGTTTGTTGGTTTGTTCTTCATTCACGCAGCTATGGAGCATGGGATCGATGTGATTTTTGGCATAGAAATAGTTAATGAGCCGGAGTATGAATATTTGTTATAAGTATACTTACTATCTCACTTTTTATCATAATACACTTTTTAACTTGGAATAATGCACGGTTCCTGTGGGATATATGTGAAATTTTACGCTGGCGGTTCCATGTATTATAAACTGTTTTATTGTATAGGCATAAATTAAAAAAATTTACATGATTTTTATTAAAGTGAATATTAAATAATAAATTATGATGTAAATAAACCTGTCTTAGTATTATTGGCCTATGTATTGTAAGTTTTAAATATTCAAATCAAGGTTGCCTCATCAATACTCCTTATCTAAGGACCGTATTAGCTCTCTAGCGTAGTCAGGTCACAGACAAACACTTGCTTACCGTAGTTTAAAAAAAATTGCGAATGCTATTTTTATGCAATTAGTTTGTATGTATGCATGTATGTAGGTTTATAAAATTAATATCTAAGTACTAGTTCTTAAAACTGTTCCAAAGCATACAACATCCTTACCTCTGATAAGTAAGTAATATTTCTGCACTAAAAATTCCCATAAAATAAAATATAATTATTTATACTTTAAATTGAGTCTGAAAGCGTTCGCTGATCTGAAAATGATAATTGTAATATTGTAATGTGAATTGTGACAACCGGCGACTGATGCTCATACAAGGTCATCTCATGATTCATGACAAACAAAACCAAAACGTACTTTATTATAATAATTTTACACAACTAAATTAACCATGTAAAAATTGCATTATAAACATACAGTGAATTTAAATATCAAAGATTATATTATAAACACTTTCAATCTCCCACCATGTGGCGTTTATCCAAAATAGTCTGCTTTCCACGTGGTCAGCAGAGAAGAGTTTGAAAAATATTTAATCTTTGGTAAGATAGATAAATAGGTCTGGCTGGTCAAGCTATCACTCTTCAAATTATAAAATTAGATATATTTTGTTATGTTAATACCTATAACATTACTATATTTTTGTTTGTAATTTTTTTTTAAATAATCGCATGCTTGTCGGTTAGTGTGCGGGCAATGTTTAGGCCTGAGTATTTGTGAACCCGCGTCGCAAATGAACGCACTCGAGACGTAAGTTTTAATGATGCTGTAAAGACCAATAAGTCCAACAGCAAATGTCCATTCAATCTATGTGGTATGGCAACATCGTAAAGTGTGTCATCATGACATTGTCAAGATAGTCAGTGTTGTCAAGTAGTGTCGCGGAAAATAGTATACCTAAAATTATTAGGTACCTATACTCGCGCTCGTGTCGTTCGTTGCTCAGCTGGCTGGTGTCATGTATGTCAGTTTTCAATTCAGTCGCGTCAATCGTCTCGATAAAATAAAGTGTGTACGTGAATGATGCAAAACATGTTCTCTAGTTGATTGTCATCGTGTTTTGTGTTTATTTGTTTTAGTTTGATCGTGAATGTTGTAAAGTTCTTTTTGAACCAAGGATTATATTTTAGTATGAAATATAACTAACGTTTCAAAATAAATTAAAGAATGTATGCCCCATAGAACTTAAAATTAAATAAAATCAGGCCTGCCACTGTGAACTCCGTGTTAATAAATGGAGTATTAATAGTTTCGTAATTAATATAAACAATATCAAGTAAAAATGACTATCACAGTAACTAGAAAAATTAGTGAATGTCAACCTGAGACTGTTCAGTTCATGCCAATAGAAAAGGTAAGTTCCTTCTTACAATATTATTTACTATATTAGGATGCAACCTAAACCTAACCTATGGTGTCCTCAGACTCCAATTATGTCATTATTGAGAGGGCTCAAGACCTCAGGGGATAAGATATTAGATAATGTGCCGTGAAGATATAATTTCTGATACTTTTGTAGCATGGCAAACTATATTGAATACATAGATCATATTATTGCAGTCCCTTACCCCATGATGAGCTTCAGTTCACACAATTCTTAGACCACTAACTTTTTGACTAATATAGTTTGGTTATGGATGGAAGCTCCTACAACCAATGACCATAATCTATTTACAGAAACGTCTTACATATTAGGGTTGCTCTGTATTGTGTGTACAAAGCTGGGTGAGACAGGTAAACATTTATAAAAGCTCTTTCAAATCTCAAACTTCCATTATGTACATCCTTTAAATAGAGAACCTTTTCAAAGGCAACTCCAAAAGCAGATTAACTGTCTTTCTGATATTTTTCAAATACTGTAATGTCCATATCCCACAATGCATTATGTTGTTAGAGTATTTAAATACTATTTTGTCTGTGGCTCCACCTGTGTCAAATTAGTGTGCTCATACAAACTTTCATCCCCTCTTTAATCACGTTAAGATGTAAAGTAGTCTGTCTTTTTCCAGGGTTTAATATTTCTCTGCACAAAATTTCGTAAGAATCCATTCAGTAGTTTTTGCATGATTGAGTAATAATAATAAAAATACATCCTCATAACATTTTGCAGTTAATACTAGGATAGTAGGATGACTTCCAGCTTCAAAATATACACTAACAGATCAAATTGAAATGTAATATTGCACAGGTTGATGACAACTGCACATCAGACACAGACTACTCTGCGAGCAACACTCTGCTTCACCGAGGCAAAAAATTAGAGGACAATAACAACATTACTAAAGAAGATGTAGAGTACATGAACTACAGAGAGTTGCTCAAGTTTGAAGAAGCCCCCGAGTACTTGCAGCATAATCCATTCATCCGAGATGGGTATCGAAAACTACTGCCTACGAGGCTGTGTTGGGAGAGGTAATTTTTTAATTTAGCATACGCAAGCTCCGTGACCACTTCGAGAAGTTAAGTACAGTCTATGGAGAGGCACACTCACCTAATCACACTTGCCTGTTTACCCTAGCCTTGAATAGGTCCCAGTTATGCTGTTCTGGAAACACAGGTGCTGGCAAGGAGTTCCAATCCTTGGCAGTGCTTAGGAAGAATAATTAATCATATTGCTTTGTACGAGTCTTGGGGATTTCAACAATATAGGGTGGTCGATTGCCTTAATGTCAGGTTTAATTGTAAAGAAAAACTTTAGAATACTATCTGTACGAACTGCGCGACAAAGGGTCGCACTGAAAACCAGCGGTTGTGGTTGACCGCGGGAAATGCTGACTTTTTCGTCAAGTATTTGTAATATTACATAATGTTCTAGGAAGTATTTTATTTGACTAAACAAACGCGTAAGTATTCTTTTAAATACTTAACAGTAAAAAAATTTTTTTTTTGTATTTGCAAATGCTAAACACGCCAGTAACCCACCAATAAGCAATAGTCAAGATTATTAAAGAAATTATGGACAAAATAATATAAGAATTGAGTAAGTTTATTTTATTCAAGTTTTACTGCAATTTCAGAGCACTTAAGTTTTGAATTTTATTCAACTAATAAATATTTATGATGGTTTACACATTCGTACAAAATTAGCTGAGTGATTAATTATCTTTCAGTAGTTGTAAATACTATCTATTATATTATAGAACAATAGTTGAACTCGAGTTGCTGGCTGGTTATCATTATACATATTATGCATTTCCTGATTCTTAAAGTTTGAATGAACTATTAGCATCTAAGCAAATGAACAGAAACTACCTGTTAGTTTACCTTCTTTAAGTTTTCAATAGGAATAAATTGATAGTAAGAACGGAACTGGAGTGTAACATTACATTGAGTTGAGGCAGTAAGTATTGACTAAGAACGTCTTCAGAAATGCAATGGAAGTAGGTATTTAATTACTTGAAATATTGTAATTACGTTCACACATACATAATAATATGTGGCAACGCACATGCGCGTCCTGAATATAGTATATGTGGGATTTGGGCAACGCAATCCGACGCGTTCGCGACTTCTCTGATCACTTTCAAAAGACTAATTCGACTTTTACAATTTCGAGTTGAAAATGTTAGTATGCGCTCGCTAGCGCAATCAATCTCTCTCGCTAGAAAGATGCGAAACATGATTATATGCCTCTTAATAGGCGACAACATAGACTTTTGATGATAATAAAATAAAATAAATAAACGCTTACACACTCACACCCCCGCACTAGGATTCCCTGTGTTGCGGGTGGCGGACACA